>VDFB02286080.1:0-25404 GCA_007258455.2 Sequoia sempervirens | reverse complement strand
GTGAACAAATGTAAGTGTAACCAGGCAACGTGCATTTTTTTTGTATAAATTGGCAGCCTGGCAGGTGGTGGGTATGCTCTGCTAATTTGAGTTCATTTGTAATCAGACTTCTCAGTCTGTTTCTGATGACCTCTTGTGAAGGTATTGCTATGAAGAAAACCTTTGATGCTTACCTTTTTCCTTTTATTGATGTGAAAGATTTCAAAAAATATAAGCTTCTAAAAAGAAGAAAAAATTACAGGCAATTCAGCTCAAAATTGACGAAGTATTAGCACTAAGAATATTTCATAATTCCTTTACAAACTTTGCAAAAGACTAATAGTATTTCAGCTCCAGAATAAAGGCAATAAATAATTACCTATTAGTTAACAAAAGTATACTAAAATCCCAGAGATATTTCAGATCCATGCAGGGAACCGAAGAAACCGGTTGTTTTCATTGAGATCATTATCTACAAATAAAGTAGCATCTACTTCATAAATGACAGCAATAATTTTATCTCTCATTAAGATAACATACTCATGAAGTGTAGGGGTGAAGTGAGCAATCTCAGGAACATATCAAACAGATAGGTCCATGGAGGAACTAGAGGAAGACCATCAGCAGGAGCATGAAAATTGTCAGATATATGATCAGATCTTTTGGTAGAATGATAAATCTGAGAAAGATGTCAAATAATAGGTCCATGATAAGGCACTAGACCAAAAATATCAGCAAGAACACAAACCATATTAAAAACATTATCAGCTGCATTGTAAATAAGAGACTGGCAGGAAGATTGGCTTCAACATATGAACCAGATTCTAACTGCAAATTATCAGAGTTATCAACACAGAGAGCAAGTGAACCAGGCAAATTAAAATTCTGCATGATATGATTCTGGAAGTTAGGAGGAGATCCTTACCCCAAAGGAGGAGATGTTTTTTATCAGGGGATCAACCTTTATGGCTAGGAGGCATATAAGTTCAACTCTCATAGTTATTTTAGCTGACCTATATACCTTTGTGTTTTGGGGAAAATCTCTTGCCTACGGTCATTAATTGGAGTACCACCTCCTGAAACAAGAGTATGAAAACTTGCTGTGCATATAAGTCTTCCGACCATTGCTTTAGTTTTCTCTCTTCCTTCAGTGTTTCTTACTCTGCCTGAATTCCAGAGGATCACCATCTCCTGCAACAATAGCTCGAAAATTCACTGTCCATAAGTATGCCAACCGTTCCACTAGTTTCTCTGGAGTGTCTTGTTGCAATGTTTCTCCCAGTATCTCAATTCTAGTTCCAAAAGCTATAATTCAGAAAGCATCTGACCTCTTCCTCATGAATTTGCATGTGTAAAGATACCAATACTAGAATTTTACAAAATTAGCGCAAGAAAAATAACAGATCTACAGAAATAAGTCAAGAGCTTTCACCACATCTTCATAAAATGAAGTAGAGAGATTTGCAGATTTGTAGGGCCTGAGCCTACAATTACTGTATAGCATACAAAGAAGTCTCACTACTTTGGGGAAAACCTCCAAATGCTTAAGAAAAATATGAATCTATGCAACCATCCTGAACTATAGCAATTCTTTTCTTTTGGTCATTGGCTTCGATATTTTCAAATCCACTCTGCCTTCACTGTGAATAGACTGAAGCAGTTGTAGGGAGATTGGTTTTAGTTAGTTTCATTTTAAAAACTCTGCTTTGGTAGGGCTTTCTAAACTTTTCCTGCAAAGTCTGTTCATTGTTTTCATCGGATTGTCGACAGCACGACAAAATTTGTGCAGAATCTTGAGGTAAGTTACTTGCCCTGGTCTTAGTGAGTTCTATTTTTCGGAATCTGTTAGCAGCTGTTATCATTACTTTTTGTGTTTTATTTCATTCTCAAATGGTTTTGTTGTTATTTGTTAAATGAAGGCATGGGTTTTTGGAAAGTTGTCTTGGCCAGGAAAAACAACTACCAGGAAGTTGAAATATTGAAAGTCCTTTTTTTGTTAATGATGTTGTTGTGACTATGCTGATAGACATGTATGCGAAATATGGTAGTATAGAGAACGCATAGGAATTGTTTGACAAAATGCATCATCCATTGGGGTTCCATGGAATGGATTGCAGCATATGAACAAAATGGTGTTCTTGATGAGGCTTTGCTTCGTTTCATTTACTGCAGATCATGGCATAGAAGGTATTTGCAAGTTTCTCATTTCATTTACTGCAGATCATGGTGTTTTTTATGAGGCTTTGGTTCGTTTCTCATGTTTTCAAAGTGTTTGAATAGTAAATTATTAGCAAAAAAAAAATCAGAGTTGTAGAAATTTAATTCAAACTTATTATCTTTACCATGAGATGAAAACCTACTGCAACTATACCCATGTACCCTCTTTCAAAAAACATATTTTCAACCTTTGTAATTGATGCCCAATTATTAACGAATCATTATATACTTGTGGAGAAGATGAAAGTTTCCCAATTGTGTCATTTCTTTAAATATTTCTCAATCTCTAATACATGAGAACATCCCAATGAGGCCTTTCTCTGAAATTATCTTTGAATTAGTACTCTTGTGTGTTACCTTCCTTTGAGTGTTGGTCATACATAGCTCGATGAGCTCTAACACTATTCCTATGGAATAGAAAATTCCTCATAGCTTGCATCAAATGAGCAATATTTTGGGAACATAGGTATCTCCTTCCAACATTGTCATATCCATGGATTATCTATTCTATCTACTAGGATAAGCATGATAAATATATGACTACCTACAAAACAATGATGTTGCTATGCAAAGTCAACAATAGGAGAAAGATGAAGTTGTGCCTCTTTTGTTACAAAGTATCCTAGATTCCCCAACATCTCTTGGTGTCTCTATCCATGTCATTTCAGCCTCATGACATTGGTTGACTGTGATCATATTAGTATGAATATAGTTCCATTTGATTTTTATTAGCCCAAATAGCCTTGTAGGTGAATTTTGAATCAACTATTGGTTGAATCTTTTATGCAAGAACCAATATGATTATTTCTACCAATGTTTTCTTTCTTCCCCCCTTATCCAAATATGTAACAAAGGAGCATTATAGTTTTGAACTGTGGATGGTATTGGCTACCCTAGAATAGTGGTGAAGATAAATTTCTCCTCCCAAATTCCAATTATGGTAAAAAAGGTCTTCACTCCACAATAGATTCCCTTCATAAATAGGTGGTTGGAGTATGTTCTTATTATAATCCCATAAACTTATTTTCATATTCTATTTGAACATACATGCAACATTGTGAGTTTTTTGGGATGATTTTAACTTTAGAGCAAGGGCTTCATCCAATGAATACCATAATAAGATGGGAAGTTTTGTACAATTTACATTTCCTATAGTAGCAAGAGAGCATTCACTAGTTACTTCTCACATACAAAATCCTTTCTCATGCATTGTCCTCTATCAAGAGGTCATCCTTGAAATATGTTATGAAGCAATATTCTCTACTCAACTAGAGTACTATATAATTAATTCTAATTCATGTATATTGATGCGAGAGTATCAAGACAAAAGAGCAATCCACATCACCCAAAAATATCCTAGTTTAGTTTTTGATTAGAGGTAAAATAGGTTTTGAAGGGGCCCTAAAACCCTTTACAAAAAGGAACAACTATATCAAAAAATAATTGCTCGCTTGCATTTCCAACAATTGCCCACAGACCTACTAGCCAACTTCTTATTACTACGTGCCTTTTGGTCCTTCTCTCTCTTTGTTTGCACAACAAGGGACGATGGGGACTCCTCTTCGACTTTTTCCTTCCGAGTTGTAGCAGGGGCTTCCACATTAATCGACTTATCATCAAATTTTTGCTCGCTACCAGTCTCATATCCCTTTAGATTAGGACCCAACTCCCATTTAACAGACATTCCCACATACAGAGGTTGCAAGACCACTTCCAAGGAAGCTTGGGAGTCTAGGACATAATCAGTTCATCCTCAGTTTCAGACTCCTCTAGAACAACTTTCCTCTTTTTCCATTTCTTGCTACTTGACTCTTCTTCAAAAACTGTGTCATACTCAGTTGATTTAAGTTGCTTACCCTTAGGGGCAACAAGCGATTTGGAAACCTCAAAGGCATTAGCATAATCAATGATTAATAGGATGAGCCCAACATGCAAAATAGGGTTTTTGGGATTCCTTTTATGACCCTTCAACCCAAATTCCAAAGACGCCAGAAGATAGAAAGGAAATGAAAATTTCTTTTCATGGCAGAAGTGATTAAGGAGAACAAAGTGATGCATTTACCGCAAAGAACTGGGACCTCATAGGTTTGTATCCTGCAAGTTCTCAAGAACACCCCTCTCAAAGTAAGCGAGCGGAAACTCCTCTAGTGCTCCTCCACTCCTTAGGCTGGGCCATGTTCCGAGCTTGGGCCATTCTCGAAAAACTTCTGCATGACAACCTCATCTTCTGTCCTCAGAGACCTCTTGCCCTTTTAGTCAAAAGCCCAAAGAGGTTAGCAAATGAAGACACCTTCATTACTCAAACTCTTATAATTCCTTAATTCCAAATACTCTGTTATTCGAAAGCTTAGCAACAAAGTCACAATTCATGCTGCTCATGACTTTTCCGTATAAGGTGTTTAACCCCACCTCTCCAAAATACGCCAAACCTCTTTTTTCTTAACAAAGTTGTATGACAAGGGCTCCACACAATATCTATTGCCACTCATAGCCCCAAAATTTTCAAAAGACAAAAGCTTGAGAACCTTGCAAGCAATAAGAAGAAACCTTGAGAAGGAGAGAAAAATGCCCACAATCCCAGGTGGGCACCCAGAGGTGATGAGGGCATCCCGAGATGGTAAAAAATAACCCATTACAAATGTAAGAGGACAATTATTATTCAAAAAATGGAAATGAAGTGATCTCAATCCCAGTTCCAAATTATTACGCAAGTTAAGGTGAAGCTAGTGAATAACCCTCGTGAATATGTGGAAATGGTCCCAAAAAAAGCCACCCAAAATTAGAAAACTCACCCCATGGGCCGAGAGCTCCCTATTAGTTTGCTTTTCAAAACAACATTCAAATTTTGAGTTTAGATACTGGCGCCTGAAATTCAGGTAAACATGAAGTTCAAATTTCCGTGCGCGATACGAAAATCGTGAATTTTTTAGAAAGTGTTTCAAATCCCCGGGCTAAACTTTGATCCGGGATTCCACTGGGAACGTTGAACCCGCTGGTTAACTTAAGCTCAACGTGATTCAAAATTGCTACCACCTTGGGTGCTCAATAGCTCCGGGAACCTTGCGCTTCAAATCTAACTCGGAAGATTCTAGCAAAATCAAAACTAAACTGACATTCTCTAAACCAAAAGAACGTAAAATAAAACTTCAGAATCAAATTCTCGTTATGACTAAAAGGCATCCAAAATGTAAAACATCTGGAAAACCGCAGAAATCCTGGAAACGAACGTATTTTGGGTGATGCAAGATTGCCCTTAACCACTAGATGCTCCTGCATCAAGGTAAGTAATGATTTTCGGATGCCTCCCCTTACGAAATTTGAGCAAAGTAACATCAACTCAATTACAATCTAGCTCGCCATCACCCCAAATAATTGCATCACACGAACATTGCCATGCGAGCCCAAAGCAATAAAAGATCATTATCCAAGTTGGCAATTTTGAATATCATGATTTATACACACAATTGCCTCAATGGGGAGAGGATTGTTCCCCTCCCATTCCCTAGGACCCCTTATGCCAAGATTAGCAAAAATATCAGGTAGTCCATTTCTTTCACGAAATATATGAGATATATAGTATTCATCAAAGGAGTTGAGGATTTCAATAGCATCTAAGATGAAGGCTTCAATACTCCATGAGGGTGCAAAGCATTTCTTCAAATTATCAATTATATTTAGAGAATCCCCCTCTAGCCATACCTTCTTGTAGCATTTTAAATGGGCCATTTTCAATCCATCATAGGCTACAGTCGAATATCCCAGTTTAGTTTTGTTTGTTTTGGTTTTGATTTTTCATTCATAGTGCAAACTAATTTGAATTTGTGGTCGTTTAAGGCGGAGCATGTGGACATTGTTTTCATTCCATTGACAAAATGTTATGTTAGATATATATTTCAAGCTATGGGTTTTTGTGTTTCTATGTCCGATGGATTGAATTTCAATTGTTTGACTTTGACTATGGAATAAAACATTTATTTATTCAATTTAATTTCTCCATGAATTTGAACTTCAACTTGACCATAAAAAGAGAGTGGGTACTAACAATTGTTAATTTAATTAAAAATCAAGTTCATTTTATTGATTGACTTTCATGGAGACAATAGAGTTTATTCATTTTTGGCATGGGAAAAATAAAGAACAACACGAGGCATTGAAAAGGAATGAAGACGTGCATGTAAAGGAGAGGTTTCATGGAGAGAAAGGCCGCAAGAGAAAGAGGGAAGTGCAATAAAGGTGTGTACCCAAAAGAAAACATGATATTGTCACATATAACACATTGATTGATGGTGTTTGCAAAGTAGAAATAGTAGATGAGGTTCTAGGATTAGTAGCCAAAATAATAAAAGATGGCTATTTTCTCGACATCTACACTTATAATAGCTTGATAGATGGATTTTAGAAGGCTCGGAAAATAGACAAAGCCTACAATTTTTTTGTACAAATGGAGGAGTTTGGTCCTTTAGTGTAGTTATTGATGGACTGTGCAAAGATGGCAGAATGGACAAGGCTTGGGATTGTATTCATAACATGTCTAGAAAGGGTTAATAACCAGATATTAATTATAGTTCTTTGATATACAACCTATGTGAATTACATGAGGTGGAAAAGGCTCAAAAGTTGTTCGAAGAGATTCTAAAGAAAGGTTGCTCTCCAAATGTTGTATGTTATAACACTCTGATTGCTGGTTTATGTCAAAGTAATAGGGAAAAGGAAGCATTATGCTTATTTCTAAGATGGGAAACAAAGGACATCTTCCTAATGTGATTACATATACTACATTGATATGTGCATTCTATTAGAATAGGAGACATGAACGTGGTAGGAAAGATGTTAGAGGAGATGGTAACAATGGATTTGAAACCCGATGAAGTGGCATACAACATTCATTGATGGTCTATGCAAGGTAGGAGATCTTCCTAAAGAAAATTCACTCATGAATAAGATGCTAAATGAAGTCTTGACTCCTAATGCACTCCCTTATAACTATCTGATTGATGCCCATTGCAAAATTGATGAAATAGATAAGCCTTGAATTATTTTTTAAAGATGAAAGTGATTGGTATTACTCTAACTATTATAACCTATAATATATTAATTGATTCTTTTTGCAAGGAAAACAAACTTGATATGGCTTTTTCAATGTTGAATGAGATGAGAATGAATGATTTGGTTCCAGATGTTGTCACATACCATATATTATTGCACACCTTATGAAAAATACATGAGCTTGTAAATTTTTTTTGTTTGATGGATCAAATGAAGAAAGAAAGTTGTGCACCATGTGATGCAACTGTCCAAATACTTGACCGGCTGGTTGATGTTGGTCAAATGAAAAAATTAAGTGACTTTATAAATGATGAATCTTTTATTATTTCAAAACTAGCATAACTCTTATGCTTGGTAAGTGCTAGCCATACCAAAATCGATCTTGAATGTATATTTTTCTACTAGAAATTGATATTTAAGCACTCATTTTAGGGTCACTCATGTATAGAACCATACTTTGTGCAAGGATGTGAAAGTTGCTTAGATAATGTTAGTTATATTACTTTCTAGCTTTACAAACTCCTTATCATATATGGTAGTTTGGAATGGAGCATAATTATATATTTCCTTCTCATTATTGAAGAGAAAACTTTTTGCAACTAGGCAATAATATCTACAGTTAACTGATATGACCATAGAAAAGTTTGTATTTCTCGGCATGACTGGATTTTCTTTGCGCTTTTATTCTTTAAAAGAAATTGATTGATGGATCTTAGTAATTTTTGTATTCTTATCTAATTCTCAGTCAAGTGAGTTCATTCATATTATATAATATCCAATTTGTTTGAGAGGAAACAAAAACACACTTTCATTTTTCAATTAAGTAGTATAGTCTTTAAGGTTTCATATTTTGACAAGTAATAGTAATGTTTATAACAAAAAAAATTGAATTTCTTGCATCAATGTTTTGGATCACGCTCCCAAATTCATCAACAAGAAGAGTAGTTTTTTTATAGTAGATTGTAAATCTAGATTCTTGAAAAAGAAGAGAGGAAAGCATAACACAAATGAAATTTCTAAAAAGAAAATTAAAAAACAAAAACAAAAAGTAACATTAAAAAATAAATAAATCTAGATACAAAAAATATGACTATTAAAACTACTACAATTAAGTTATAATATATTAAAAATATTAAAGGAAAAATATTATAAGAATAACATATTATAAATATTTTCCCCCCATTAATGGGGTCTCTAACACTCAAGCTAAGGCTGTTGTGAGAGCTAGAACGACCTGGAAACCACCAGATGTGGGTTGGACCAAACTTAACATTGATGGTGCCTCTAGAGGCAACCCCAACCCCTCAGGTGTGGTTGTATCCTATGAAAAATTGCAAAGGGGAGACAGTGAAGGAACTCAAAGTTCGCCTCTCGTAAGGAACAAACAATGTTGTTGAATTGAGGGTCCACTACTATGGTTTGGAATTAGCAGTTAGGGAGAAAATAAAGATGTTGGTTATCAAAGGGGACTCCCAAGTTATTATCAATGCCTTAGCGAAGGGAGGAATCATGAACTGGAAACTTAACAAAGTCCTTGCAAGATGTCTCGAGCTCCTCCAATGCTTTGATGATTACAAAATCAAGCATATCTATTATGAGGGCAACAAAGAATCCAATGCATTGGCCAATGAGGCCGTTGACGACATCACTTCTACCTCGATGTCACCAATCATTATGCCCAAGGTGGCTGATCGGGAGGTACTGACACTTCCCATGTCCCTCTAAAGTAACAACTATCCACTTTTCGTGTTTCACATGGCAAGGTGGCGGTGCAATACTACACAAGTGAGTTGGCTTGTGTTGCAAGTTCACCATAAATAAATATGGAGTGTGTAAAGGATAGTTATAGAGGATGGTAGGATTTGGCATGGATTTTCTCCTCGCATGGGGTGTGGGATGGTACGTACGGCCATAGGCTATATCTTTGTGGTCGGGTGTGAAGCCAACCATTGGTTTCATCAATTGCTATCTATGGTGCTTGACGAAGATGGATACCCCCATTGGCTCTCTTGTTCATGTCGGTAGATGACCTTTTTAGGCAACATTTTTGACCAGCGACTAAAGGTGGTGATGAAGGACTTCAATGGTGGGTCGTTGAATGCCATTAAGATGATTCTTGGAGTAGTTTTTGGTGGAGCACAAAAGATATAGGGTCATCATTGATTTCACACCTCACTTTGTGGCCTCCCCTCAGACCATGGAGAGCTCAAGGAGATGGTACAGGAGATGGTCTACACAATTTTCAAGAAAGATAATTTGAAGGGGTTGGAGGATGTTTTGAGGGTGGCTTGCTATGGTGTTAGTGTCCTATATGATCAAAGGATATACAAAGGGTGCTTGAGGAAGGCATCATGGTGGAATGGCTTCCCTTCCTCAACAACTTTTGCACCAAGACCCTGATGCAACACAAGGCCATTGCTGAGAAGGGGAGCCAATTCTTAAAGAAGGTCTATAACTTGGAGCCAATTGAGGATTTCAAGTGGTTAAGGGAGTTTGATGAAGCTCCTGGGGTGGGAATTTAAGTGTTTTTGTTCTTTGTGCTATGTGAATATTGCTAAGAAATATATATGTATGCTCATTTTGGCTTTGATCTCAATGTGAATACATGCGAGTATGGCATTGAATTGTAATAAATCCTTGATTTGATAATATATAATGCAGCTCTGTTATTCGTACGGATAAAAAAACATATTATAAAAATTAAAAAATTAAAATAATATTATATTTTAAATATTGCACTTTTTTGTTATGGTTTTAATATTTTTTTATTATTAAAATTATAGTTACTAAAAATTAAAAATGAATTTCACTTCTTAATAAAAGGAAGAGATGAAAATTATCACATTTCCACAAACTCTATATTTTTATTTTGTGTTAAACATCAAATGTCCCAATGTAATTTGGATTAAATTGGAGATTCTAATGTTGAAATTGTAATCATACTTGGTGTTTATGAATTCTTGTATGGATTCAATGATTTATGTTATAGACTTGATACTTTAATTGTTATATATGTTGAGTAATTAAAGGTTATGAACAAATTGGTTCCATTTCAATTTACGACATGGTTACATTTATACATGTATGTTATCTTTTGGACTAATTAGGTACTAACACTCTTGTGGTAACATGTGTGAGAAATTGGAATGGTTTTGCAAGGGAAGGGTGCAACAATAGCAAATATATCTTAAGAATGATCTTGATGCTATTTAACCCTTCTTTTGAATCCTTGAGGTTGAATCACAAGTATATGGATCATCTCGTTATGAATTCCTTGCTAGACATAAGTTGTGACCCTAGTCACTACACTCTGGAATGATAACCAAGTAAACTTTTTACCTCTTCCTAGATTTTCTATAAGAGTTATAGATAGTGGGAAAGTGGATTCTTTGATTCTATCAATTGAGTATCGACAACCTTGCTTTGAGAATCAACATCTTTATCTTAACTAACTATTATGGTGTAAAAATAATAGAAAATATAATTGATTATGCCTACAGAAAATATGTATATGTATATGTATATACATATACATACATATATGTATGTATGTATGTATGTATGTATGTATATGTATGTATGTATGTATGTATGTATGTATGTATGTGTGTGTATGTATGTATGTATGTTTGTATATATGCATGTATTTACATGCATAGATATGTATGTGTATGTATGTGTGTATGTGTGTATGTATGTATGTATGTGTCTGTGTGTATGTATGAATGTATGAATGAATGTATGTATGCATATATGTATGTGTGTGTGTATGTATGTGTGTACCTTGGAATTTTACCCTTCTCTAATGTGCAAAATAACTAAAAATGCAAGTGATAAAATACTAAGAACACTTCAATAATTAGCCTAAAGAGTGATAAACAAGAAGGAAGATAGATGAAATAAATGAAAATAGTTATACCTCCCTTTCTGTTGAAGACTCCTTGGTTGGCCCTTGATTTGGATGGCTTTGTGTGCTCCTTAGATGGCCTTTTGGTGTAGCTAGATGCAAGATTGAATATGCAAGATGATCAAAATGGATGGCTAAATGATAGTGAATGCTTGAGAGTGCAAATTGATAGCATAAGGTGCTCAAAATGAAAGTGTTGAAAATGCCCTTGAGGAGGGGGTATTTATAGAAGAATTTGAATTCTCTAGAGAATTCAACGGTTGAGATTCATCCAACAAGGTCAAGATGGAGGGCTATGGTGGGTTGAGAACTCACAAGCCCTCACATCTTGACATGTGGATGGTGAAATGGCTAAGAGGAGATGAGGTGTAAGTGAGGTGGCCAAAAGGTACATGAGGTGGAGGAAGGACAAGTACCTTCCAAGTACCTTGGGGAGTGAGAAGATTTCCTCAAAAAGGAATTTCTTGTCCCCAAGTGAGAGTGAAAGGGACATTTGAGAAATTTTGGAATTCCTAAAAAAACTCCATGGGAAAAGGAGAGGTGGTTGGAGAAATAAGTGTGAATTAAAAATTCACATTCTTAAGAGAGTCTAAAGGATAAAAGGTGGGCTCCAAAAAGGTGGGACTTGGTCACATGTGGAGATTGTGACAAGTCTAGGGTTCTAGAAGCCTTGGAAAGATAGAATGTGAATTAAAAATTCACATATAAAAGAGGGGGATCTAGAATAAATAAATGGGAATTAAAAATTCACATGGGAAAAAGGGTCAATGCTAAAAAGAGATAAATGCAAAGGTTGACTAAAAAGGTGGTGCTAAATATGGCTAATGACCTTGGTTAAGGTTGTGCAAATTTTTGATTAGAATAATTAATGGAAGATTAGAGGCAAGTGGCAAATGTAGGAGGATGTAACATTAATCTTTGATTAAGAGGATGCACATCAAAATCATGAATTAATTAAATTAATTCAGATTAGGGCAAGATCATGGAAGATGTGACAAGGAGAGAGAGAATGCAGAATTTTAAATTGATTTTAAATCAAAAAGGGCAAAAAAGACTAAATTAAATAAATTGGTGTATTTATTTAATTTAGAGAGGAAGAAGGTGAAAGATAAAGCATTTAGTTATTAAATACAATACTTTAAGATATGAGACAACATGTGCAATATTAATTTAATAAATTAATATTTACTATGATAGACGAAAAGGGAGTAAATTTAATCATATGTGAGTGATTAAATTTAAGTGTCTACATTTTTCCCCTCTTCATAATATTGTTAAAATAATAGTGTTTCAAAAAAAATAAAATTCAAATGAGGGAGGAAATGATAGATTGTGATGCTCCTAGCATGGAAAAGGTTGATGATGCCCTAATGACTAGGCTAAAGGAGTGGAGGAATGGTAGGAGGGTATGCCCCCTCGAGAGGGCGGTTGGGGGAGGAAAAAAGGGGGTCCCCAGACGACGTCTCGATAGGAAGAAAAGAAGAACACCATTGGATAGAGTTTGAAAAACCAAGCAATTTTGGTTTTTGAAGGGAGGTGATCCGACGGACGGTTTGCAAATGGCAGCCTCGGGAAGTTAGGAATTAGTTGGAGGAAGAAAAAGATAAATAAAAGGTAAAAAATACCTTTTAAGAAGAAGGGGTTAGAAAAGTAATTTTAAAAATTACCTTAGTCATTTGCACTGTAGCAGTTGAGAGGAGGAGAGTAGAGAAGAGAAAGTGACCGAGGAGGAATGATGCCAACAGACAATGATACGGAGATTGTGCACTGGGCGGATGAGGTGCGCACATTATACAGTGAGGGCGTGGTCGCACAGCATGTGAGTGGCAACAAAAACCCATATATTTAATTTACACATTTTTCACAGGTTGTTTAATAAATGTTGAAAATTTGAAAATGTGGGTTTTGTTCGTTAGTAAAATTAAAAAATGGGTCAGAATTATATTTTTTTAAAAAAGGCCAAAAATGGTAGAAAAATAGGGGGAAGAAAAAAAACGGGGCAGGGCACAGCCGCCCCTACCTAGGGCGCCGCCGCCACGGCCTAGGGCGGAGGTGCCCCATTAAGGGCGGAGCCACCCCAATAGCGGGCGGACCCGCCCGGGGTAGGAGTGCCCAGCTGGAGGGCAGAGCTGCCCCGCTAGTGGGCGGAGCCAGCCCAGCTAGGGTGGAAGGCAAAAAGACAAGGGGGAAGAGAATGGTCGAAGATAGGAAAAAAGGAAATAGAAAGAAAAGAAAGATGAAAAGTTAGAAAAATAAATGAAATAATGAGAAGATTTTTGTGTGTGCAGAGTTTCGAGTGGATACAAGCACATGAGCGACGATCAGAGGTGATGGCAGCGTCGATAGTAGCGATAAACGGGGAGGATCAGGCAGCCTTGGATCACGCGGGTTTAGGCCACTATATTCAGTTTCTGGTAGTTAGAGCACATCCAGCGATGCTGATAGCATTGATAGAGAGATGGAGCTCAGAGACATCTACATTTCATCTCCCTATAGGAGAGATGATCGTTACTTTGGAGGATGTGTGGCATATCTTGGGGCTGCCGATAGTCAGACGGTTAGTGAGCGAGGTGGTGTCTATAGGGGCAGAGTTATAGGAGACCATGAGAGTATTGTTTGGTTGCGAGGAGCTGCCCTTGGTGAAGGGTCAGTTGGATTTGGACCAGTGTTTGGTAGTGGGGATGCCAGCTTTACCGTTGTTCCTATGCAGTCTGATTAGTGGGATATTGCTGCCAGATCAGAGTAGACGTACATGTAGCCTTCGATATATAGAGGTGATTCGACACATTGTCGAGTGGCGAGGGGGGCCATTCTCATGGGGGTCATGTGTATTGACTCATCTATACAGAGATATGCACGGGATTTGTTACCAGAGGATATTGAGCTTGACACATATGACACTGATACAGATTTGGGCGTGGGAGCATATTGCAGTGACGAGGCCGAGAGTGGTGAGGGCGGGGATAGTGGATGATCGCGAGCCCGTGGCGTGGGAGTATGGGGAGGTGAGAGGTTGGGTTCTGCGCTATGAGATGTAGGGAGAGATAGAGGGGTGGAGGAGAACGTTGGATGATCTACATCCAAGGGATATAGAGTGGCAGCCATATAGGTCGCGTCAGTTCAGGGGATGGACTGATACGAAGAGATAGGAGGGTTACTTTCTGAGCAGGTGTTTTATTATTGGGACTTTGCCGCACATAGTAGAATTGCATCGACCAGATAGAGTGTTGAGGTAGTTTGGAGTGATACAGGATATTCTGGCAGTGCCTATCATATTTCGGCGGTACAATAGAGAGATACCATGGGGAGGCTGTATAGCACCAGGTACAGCCAGGGCATCATGGAGGGCAGCAAGACAAGTGTCTTATCCAGGGAGAGTTGGGGGGGAGCAGGTGCCGGTGGTGACCGAGTGATACCAAAGGTGGTTCCATAATAGGTTATGGGAGAGGATTACTCCTGTTCAGCCTATTTTGAGGGTAGTGGGTGTCAAACCAGAGGATGAGCAGAAACTTCAGAGAGAGAGGAGAGGAGGGGTGCAGCAGCGATGAGAGGCTGTGGCAGTGGTAGATCAGGGGGTACAGGAGGATCCTGGTGAGATAGAGCAGGCAGGTAGACCAGGGAGGAGGAGAAGGAGACATCAGAGGCGAGGTTGGAGAGATGGTCATCAGCGGGAGAGAGCGCAGGGGAGGGGACAACCACATAGAGCCTGGGGGGCACAGGGTGGAGGAGGTGAGGGATGTAGAGGATGGGGAGGATGTGGAGGATGTGGAGGTGGTAGGTGTGAGGGAGGCATCAGAGAAGGGGAGGAGATAGTTCATGGTAGGATGACATGGTTAGCCACAGCGGTTGCGGGTGTGGCCTACTATGGAGAGTCTCAATGCTCGACAGGAGTAGGAGGATAGAGAGAATGAGGATGTTACATCAGCGCCAGAGGAGGAGAGGAGGTTGACATGATGTCGGTTCGTGGTGGAGAGATAGGGATAGATGGGACGCTTCCAGGTTCACCGTATTGTGGAGGACCATAAGGGGCGACAAGAGCAGGAGGGTGGGGAGGATGAGACAGAGTAGGCAGTGGGGAGGATGATACTATGGATGTAGACAGGGATGTGGTAGAGGGGGATGTTATGGAGGTAGAGTCATTAGCATTGGTTCCTTATGTGGTATCGGAGGATCCCACTGTACAGGCGAGAGGAGCAGAGGTGAGATTACAAATTGCAGAGTGGAGAGTGAGGTCTCTTGAGGCTAAGCTAGCCAGAGTACAACAAAAGGCACTGATAGATTATGATGCCATTGTGTTCGAGCTAGGGGGAGTGGTGAGGGAGAGGGACAGGGTACAGTTAGAGCTACAGAGGATGCAGGGTGAGTTGACTAGTATGAAGTGGGATCGCGAAAAATTGCAGGAGAGGTCATGATTTTATAGGCCAGGGGGAGTCAGAGGTGGGGATAGAGCAGGGGGTAGATCAGGGGATAGGATGTACTGGTCAACAGTTGGGAGATCTCCAGTGAGATTGGGATGAGCTTCAAGATAGAGTACATTGTCTTGAGCAGATGGTTGGAGAGATGGGGCTGATGCAAGAGAGGGAGGCTAAGGCCAGGGAGGAGGCACAGAGTATGCAGGCTGAGAGGGATGTAGCAAATGCGCAGGTGCAAGTGATGGAGGCAGAGAGGGATGCAGTGCAGGCGCGCATTCAGAGTGAGAGAGCATTGGCAGAGGCAGAGATACAGTTACTACAGAGGAGAGAGGAAGCAGTAGCAGAGATTGATTATCTAGAGAGAGCAGGATTCAGCAGAGCTAAGAGCACAGGCTCTTCAGAGGGATAGGGATGCAGCAGTGACTTGGGCACATGCGGCTCAGAGGGAGAGAGATGCGGCAGAGATACAAATGCAGACTCTACAGGCGGAGAGGGATGCTGTGATGGCCCATGCACTAGTAGGTCAGGGTGTGGGTGGGATGTCAGGAGTAGATATCTGAGTTCTGGGAGGAGATAGAATATGGTGGGCCTGAGGCGGCAGCGTGAGAGGAGATGAGGATCGATTCTGAGTAGAGGCTGGCCTGGTGGTTGGCTTAAAGAGGCATAGGACAGAAGGAGAGCCATTACAGGGGGTGGGAGGCAATTATGTCGTCGAGGCTTGAAATTCACTTTCAGACCCGGGTTGCAGAGCGAGAGGAGAACATGAGAGAGACAGGATTTTGGATGGCTGCATATTATCATGTAGTTCCTGATCCGGCACAGTGGACATTCTGTTACACCCGACAGACACCTCAGATGCCAGCATTGTCTCAGTCATTAGGGACACAGACCCGAGGTTACAGTGATTCACCAGGGGTTTCGCCAGGCAAGGGAGCAGGACCTAATTCTCCATAGAGATCAGATGTGGGGAGTTCATTCGGGAGGTGATAGATTACTGAGTTTTTGACAGATGCAGGGTGGAGTATGTAGGATTTATCGACAGAGATCAGAGATGTTCTATATCTCTAGATTTTATAGTTTATTATGCGATAGATATATGTATGATGGACATATGACACATATTATATTATTTTGATATGGGACAGTTTTTACTGACACTATGTAGTATGTTTCCTTTTGTGATGGGTGATTATATGCATGCATATATGGTATTTCTTATTTATGTGGATGGATGCGTTGGTTTATTTATGCTCATGTTTATGATATGAGATGTTCATGTGGATGATTGGGTGTATGTACTTGTGGAATATGAATAATTTTATTAATGCAAATATACGCATGGTGATATGTCATGTGTACATGTTGTATCTATGATGATTTATATGTATGGATGCCTAGTTAACTTATTTGTCATGTATATTTATGTGTATGATGGATTTTGCATGAACATTTTATATATGCAGGATGTGATGTATTATGAGTCTGACACTTTGGGATGCAAGTGGTGATGTATGTATGGATCTAACATGTGGTGATGCAGGTGGTGATGTATGCATGGATCTAACATGTGGTGATGTAGGTGACAATGAATGTGTGGTTAATAGAATGACTCTGATATGCGATAGTGCTTTTGTAATTTTAGAGGAAATAACATATGGCCATAAGTGCCAATAAGAACTGACATGATAATGGAAGGTGGGTATGTGGTGATTGTGAGAATGGGTGTCATTTGGCATTTGTCAAAAATTATCAGTATTCTGAGAAGAATGGAAAAGAGTGGGGTAAAGTATTTGCACAACCAAAATCATAGGGTGAATGTAATGCAATGGTCATGATTTATGAAATGCAATCCTAACACAATTTTCTATCTTTGGAGCACTGGTTTTTGCTATAGCATAAAACATGATACACCAAGGTATGGAGGACCAAGGTAGATTAGTGTCTAATGCATGAAACAAACACACCAGACAAGAAGGCTATCCCAACACCGCAAAGTCACGAAGACCTTGGTCGGGCCAGGTATTGAGATAACCACAAGCACAACAGGATGTCCCAGCGTAACACAAGACCACAAGGATCTTGGTGGGTACTACGTGGGACAACCAAGAAGACACAATCAAATAATAGATCAAGAGATGCCCTTATGTGGACCAATCAAAACACACCATAATATGATGGATTATGGTGGCCTTGACAAGTGATGATAGGGAGCTCAAATGATAAACAAAAGTCAAAAGTATCAAAAGATTACAATTAATTTCAAATGTCCTTTGCCATAGGATCAAGGGGATGGATAGGATTGATGAGGTCTGTTAGGAAGGATGCATCCTGTTAAGACCACATATGATGGATAAACTAAACTAAATGATCGTTATGACGCGAGATGTTCAAAATTAATTAACTCTCATGATACAAGTGGAATTTGTTTGCTAAGTTTTAGCTAGGTAAGGGCATATCTTGACGACATGACACAAGGTAGATAAGACATGAGACTGACTCAACCTAAAGACCTAGGGGCTCGGGGGCCGACCAGAGATTAGCCTTGCCTACATGAAAGCGCAGAGCCCTCGTAGTTCATGAAAAAGACCATGGATAAAGCAGAAAGAAGACAATGGTGACTGATGATGGACACAAGACACAATAGACAAATGCCCCGGGGGAGGATCAAATGACCAACCTTGCCTACGTGAAAGTGTAGGGGCAACGTAGTTCGATGAAAAGACCATGGGTAAAAGTGAAAAGGGACTAGTGAAGACAAAGTGATGGAGGACCAAAACAAGTTGATCCAAAATGCCCCGGGGGCAGATCAAATGATCAACCTTGCCTACGTGAAAGCGCAGGGGCAACGTTGTTTGACGAGGGATACAGAAAGGTGAGATCTATATGGAGACTGACACCATGGATGATCCTATATGATGACACGGGCTGACCGAAAAAGGGAATGAATGACATAAGCCCAGAGTGGGATACTGAAAAACTCAGGATACGAGATAGGTTAGATGGGTCATCCAATGCTTAATCAATATATACCAAGCGGCCTAGAGTGAGATGGGTGGGGATGATAGTGCGGATGGAAGCATAAAATAACCAGGATGTCTGGTAGATAATGATTAAGCCCTCTATGGATGATGCCTGTTACCAGGTTTTCACTATCCATGCTTATCCAAGGTGCCACCAAAAGGTGGTTTTCACCATAGGACAGATTTATTTCTCTTTACTATTTTTTGGATTTTTTATTTTTTATTTTTTGATTTTTTTGATTTTTCGATTAGGTAGGGTTACCGAGTGGATTTAGGTGTAGAACTTCTTCAGATGCATGATATTGATGGGTTTGTCAAGGGGATCTTTAAGAGTAGTCAACCTATAGGCCCCAAATCCATATTTGGCGGCTATGATATAAGGTCCTAACCAATTTGCTTCAAATTTTCCCTTTTTATCACGATCATGTTGAGTATGTTGGTTTTCCTTAAGAACAAGCTCACCAACCTAGAATTGTTGAGGATAGACCTTTTTATTATAATTACATTTGAGGCGGTTTTGGTATGCTTGCAAATGATCATAGGCTTTTATTCTTCGTTCATCCAGTAATTCCAACTGTGCAAGCCGTGCAACATGAGCATCTTCTTCGCTGATAAGATTCTTCAGAGAAATCCTCAATGATGGAAGCTCAACTTCGATTGGCAAGATGGCTTCAGCACCATATACTAAAGAGTAGGGGGTGGCACCTGTTGGGGTGCAGATGGATGTACGATATGCCTAGAGGGCAAGATGAATATGGAGGTGCCAATCTCGTCCAGTGTTATTGACAACCTTTTTGAGGATGTGGATAAGAGTCTTGTTAGTTGCTTCTGCCTGACCATTGCCCTGGGGGTAATAAGGCATTGACCAATAGTGTTGGATATGAAAGGTGTCGCATAGGTGTTTCATGGCTTGGTTTTTGAAGGGTTTTCCCTTATCAGAGAGGATGGAGGATGGGATACCATATCTATAGAGAATATGGTAAAGGATAAATTTTGAGGTTTGGATACCAGTGATTTGTGAGAGTGGTATTGCTTCCACCCATTTAGTGAAGTATTCAATGGTGGTAATTATGAATGTATAGCTATCGGATGATGGTGGGTAAATCTTGCTAATCAAGTCGAAACCCCATTGAGAAAAGGGCCACAGTGCTAGAAGGGGCTAAAGATCTTATGCTGGGGTGTGAATCAAATCTACATGTTGTTGGCATGGAAGGAACTTCTTCACAAATTCGCAAGCATCATGTTCCAATGTAGGCCAATAATATCCAGCTCGTAGGATCCTTTTGGCCAGAGCCATACCATTTGAGTGAGCTCCACAAATACCACCATGTACTTCCATTAGTGCCGCGCGGGCCTCAGTCTCATTCAGACATCTAAGGAGGATTCCATCATACCCGCGATGATAAAGTGTATCACCAACAATGATGTATCGGGAAGAGCGATGGATAAAGGATTTGTGTTGGTTGTGTGTAAGTTCTAGGGGTATGATATTATCACAGAGGTAAGTGTATATGTCTTGATACCAAGGGGAGGCGAGACCTACAATATCACACACCATATCAGTCTCAGGAACATCATATGTAGGGATTAAAAGCTATTCAACAAGAAACTCACATTATGTTCGATCTTTAGGCATGTCAATCAGGGAACCAATAGTGGCCATTGCATCAGCTGTTTTATTTTGTACCCTAGGAATTTGTTCAAATTGTATAGAGGTGAAATATTTCTTGAAATCATCCACCATGTGCTTGTAGGGTAATAGCTTATCATCCTTGGTTAGGAACTCATCATTAACCTGCCTAATGACTAGCAAAGAATCACCAAAGACTTTCAAATGAGTTATGTGCCACTGCTTTGCAATTCTGAGGTCGGCGAGGAGAGCTTCGTACTCTGCCATATTGTTGGTACACGGGAATGCTATCCTGAATGATTTTGGAATGTGGTCACCTTGAGGGGTAACTAATAAAATTCCTGCGCCTAATCCATTATGCGTGTATGAGCCATCAAAATATAGTGTCCAAATTGGTGCTTCTATGACCATGTAGACTTCTTCATTTGGAAATTCGGTGTCTAGAGGGTAAGCATCTACTAATGGTGCCTCGGCCAATTGATCAGCTATAACCTGTCCCTTTATGGCTTTTCACTCTACATACTCTATGCCAAATTCACTTAGGAGCATGACCCATTTGTCCATGTGGCCAGTCAGAGTGGTTCTAGATAACAAATACTTCAAGGGATCAATTTTAGCGATTAATTTGACTGGATGACTAAGCATGTAATGACAAAAATTTTGTGTGTTGAAGACTAGCGCAAGGCAGGCCTTTTCCATGGGGGAGTAATTTAACTCATAGTCAACCAATGTTTGACTAATGTAGTAGACTGCCCTCTCTTTGAATGACTCATCATGTTGTGCCAATAATGCCCCTAGTGCGATTGAAGTAGCAGAGATGTAAAGCAGGAGGGGTTTTCTTGGAATAGGTGGCATCAAGATCAGTGGATGAGCCAAATATTCCTTAATTTTATCAAAACGCATCTAACACTTCTGGTTCCATCGGAAGGTGGAATCTTTCTTTAGAAGATGAGTGAATGGCTGACACTTATCTGCTAGTTTTGCTATGAATCGACAGATGGACTGAATCTTCCCTTGGAGGCTTCTTAACTGCTTCAGATTGCGTGGAGGTGGCATGTCCAAAATAGCTTTTACCTTGGCAGGATCAACCTCAATGCCTCTATGAGAGACTATGAAGCTCAACAACTTTCCTGACGTGACCCCAAAGACACACCTTTTTGGATTTAGCCGCAACTTGTAATGCTCTAACCGTTCAAATATCTTTTTCAAGATGGCAGGATGTTTTGCTTGTGTTCTAGATTTTCCTAATAGGTCGTCGACATAATCTTCCATGATGATATGTATGAGGTCATGGAAGATGACTGTCATCACCCTCTGATATGTTGCTCCTGCATTTTTTAGACCAAAGGGCATAACATTGTAACAGAAAGTACCCCAAGGTGTTGTAAAACCGGTCTTGTGTTGGTCCTCTGGTGCGATTCGAATCTGGTTATAATAGGAGAAGCCATCCATAAGGGATAGCATCTCATGTCCTGCTGTGAGGTCGACCAACATGTCAATGTTAGGCAGAGGGAAGTCATCTTTTGGGCAGGCTTTGTTGAGATCCTTGAATTCTGTGCAGACCCGAATGTCTCCATTTGGTTTGGCAACTGGTACTATATTGGAGATCCACTCAGAGTAGTCAATCAGTCTGATAAAACCCACCTCTAGTAACTTCTCTAATTCCTTCTTGACTAATAATGCGACCTGCGGATGCATCTTGCAAAGCTTCTGTTTGACAGGCTTGGCGTCTGGGCTAACGTCTAAATGATGAACCACTAAGGTGGGGTCTAAGCCTGGCATATCTGAGTATGACCAGGCAAAGTTAATGATTCCCTCTTGGAATAGTTGCACAATGACTGGATACTCTTGCTCTGAGAGTGACTTAGCTACATAGGTGATTTTAGGATTTTCAGTAGTACCCAGATTAACTCCTTGAGTCTCTTCAATTAGAATAGATGATCAGGCAGATAACTGAGTTCCGACAAGGGGAAGATGAACATCTCCATCTTCCAGCGCCTCTTCGAGGTTTTCACCATCAGATGCATCCTTTATTTTTACTTTTTCAAGGTTAGGAAGTGCCTCAAGGAGGTTTTCACTAAATGACCACTTTTTTCTTTTCTTATTCTTATTTTTGCGACTGGAGTGTTCATCCTCCCCCAATCCCATAAGGTTGACATATGTATCTGTAGACATACTAACAGGTGTGCTATTATGTAGGTCCCAATCAATAAGTTTAGGGTGACAAAGGGATAGGCTAATAGTGTAGACAGATAGGCATTCGAACATGGATGATAGGTCAGTGTGATCGACGTCATCGTACACACGTATGATGGATTCCTCCTTGGGTATGTCTTCCAAGGAGCCATTGTCCACGGTGACACTATTAGAAGTATTAGACGATGTTGTAGGGCTTTTCTATTTTTTGTCATACCCAATGCCTATGTTTTTTGGTAGCTTTGATGTATCAATGGGTTGCAACTGCCCTTGTTCTTCTTTACCTAGGCCCCTGCCTTGGTAGTTATGTTTTTCCACGAACTTTGTTGGCCAAGGGTACTTTTCCTGAAAATATTCCTTTAGAGGAGTTTCCAGCTGGGGTTCTTCTCAGTAGACCCATTGGCTTATGTCTTCTTCTGGTGCATCTATCTTGACACTCGGGGATCTGAAAGTGGTGGTAGGGATGTTTTTACCACTGAAGGTGACAGTTTTGTCTTCCTTTGGAGTAGCATGTGAAGGTTGACCATACTTGTGTGGTGATGGCAACATGGTTGCTACATTGAGAGCAGTATGCATTTCCTATTCACCACACCCTTTGTCAATGATCTAGACTTTGGTGACTATAGGATCAGTGGTGGAGGATGGAGTGGTTATCGTAGTGGAGGGTGGATTAGCGGATGATGACTAGGATGCCCCCATTTCCACCCTAGGACAATAATGTAAATGTGGAAATGATGCTTCTAAAGCACGACAATATTCAAATGGTTGGGGATCGGTATAGATGGTGACCTCTTGTCCATTGACTGGGAATTTTAGGCACTGATGGTATGTGGAGGGGATGACTTGCATAGCATGGAACCATGGATGGCCAAGGAGGAAATTATATGGCAAGTCTAGATCAAGGACATGACAGGTAGTGTACTAAAGCACAAGTCCTACTTGGATAGGAAGACTGATAATTCCCTCTGAATTTCTTTTTGCATTATCATAGGCTTTGATTGTGATGATTTGATTACTTAAATTTTCTTGAGTATACCCCACCTGTTTTATGAATTTTAGGGTACATAAGTTGAGGGCAGAGCCATTATCTACCAAAACTCTTTTTATTTTATGACAAGAAACCACGACTTTGATATGTAAGGGGCGATTATGATTGACATCAATGTTTGGCATATCATTTTGGCTGAAGTGCAGTTAATGAGATAAAGCCAATTGTCCCACCAAAGCTTGGAATTGTGTAGGATCAATGTCATTAGGTACATGGGTTTCCCGTAGGGCTCTGTTGAGGATTTCTTGATGTACAGGGGAAGACTTAAGTAAATCCAAAATGGAGATATGTGCAGAGGTCCTTCCTAAGTGACCAAGGATGTTGTACTGAGAGCTTATAGGAGTTGATTGGGCGGGTGCAGAGGCCGCAGGGACAGTGATGCAGGCTCGTCATGTAGTAACAACACACTGAGAATCCCTTGCTTTGACATGTATCATGGATACACGAGGTTATACCTGCTTAATGTAATGAATGATACCCTCATAATTGAGGGGTACATTCTTATAGCTCATGTTATTTGTGTTGTTGTTTTGAGGATTACTGTTGGAGGTGCTCGAGCCTTGATTATGGTTTGGAAAGGCGTTTTGATATATCTACAATTGAGCATTGGACGATGAAGCTTGACTGGGGTCAACCTTTATATCACCTTGATCTATGAGATCTTGGATGTAGTTTTTCAGACCCTGACACTTATTCAAAGAGTTTCCTTTGATCTTATGGAACTCGCAATATTTATTTTCCCTAAACCATGCAGGCTTAGGTTTGGATTCATCGAGTGGCTTGGTGATAGGGTACATGATCAGATAGTTGATCTGTAATAGTTTATTGAAGATGACACTCAAGGGTTCTCCTAATTGAGCATACTGGCGTTTGGTGTTCCCTTGGTTATTTTGATTGGACTGTTGAGGAGGACGAGGTGCCCCCTGTGGTACAGAGATGGCGTTAGGTACAGACGATTATTATTTTTGGGATGCATTAGCCACTTGGACATGTTTAGTGTCTGTCATGCTGTCATTCACTGCATTCTTATTCTTGTTCCAGAATCGTGGTTTATCGCCAAATGACCTCTCTTTATCATGACTATGTATTTTGATGTGTCCCTTGGCAATAAGGGCATGTTCAAGGATGGGTCCCTTTTCCACTATCTCCGTGAAAGTGGTGACACAATGTAACCTAAAATTATGGGCCATGTCGAGATGAGAGTTTTCCATGAAAAGAGTGACCATGTCTTTTTCTTTCAGAGGGGTCTTCATTTGGCTTGCTAATGCACGCCACCTTTGTAGGTAGCTGGTAAAGGTTTCCCCCTCACGTTGTTTCTCTTTGAGGAGATCTAAGGTGTCCGTGTCCTCCAAATTGAAAGAGAAGTAGGACAAATTTTTCTGATAGGTCAGCAAAAGTTTTTATGGACCCTTTTTCAAGGGTCGTGAACCAATCCAAGGCGTGGCTTGTCAGGCTTTGTGGGAATAGGCGCAAGAGATAGTTGTCATTGTACATGACTTCTTGACATTGGGAGTAAAATTCCCGCAAGTGAGCCTTAGGGTCTTTGTTTCCCTTTTATTTGTCAAACTTTGGTATTTCAAAATGTTTAGGAAACAGGATTAATGAGATGGAGGGATCAAATGGATATGGGCATATGTCTTCAAATTTGAACTATAGTTTGCCAGTCCCAGCTTGAAGATCCTTCAAAGCGGCTTTAATTTCCAACAGATCCGAGTTGACCGGTGGTGGGTTGGGGGGATATTGATGATAGGATGATAAAGGATCTTGCTGAGAGAGCATTGGATTGTTGAAATACAGATTTGGATGGTTGGATGATGACATGCCTTGTTGGTAAGATGGGGGATTTTGTTGATATGGGGGCTGTTGTTGCAGGGTATGGTACGGATTTTCTGGATAAAAGTGTGGGGTAAGCTATTGAGAAGCTTGGATGGGATGTTGTGTATTGGTTT
>VDFB02286079.1:0-21105 GCA_007258455.2 Sequoia sempervirens | reverse complement strand
CAGGGGGCATCTTGGTGTAGTTGATAGATTGAGCATTAAGGGAGGGTATTAAAATAATATTCTTTATTTATTTATTAATGCTCAACTATGTAAAATATTGTAAAATATCTAGATAAGATCATCTTAGTTGTTCAAGAAATTATCTGAAGTTTCTTTTAGAAACTTCCTGTTTTTCCCTGAGATAAGATCGTGTTCGATCTTATCCTGAAACATCTTGTAAATTATTTATTGAGCACATTGCTCATTGTTAATACATCAAATATTTTACCAATTACCTGTGTAATATAAATAAGTATACGTGTAAATATTCTGATATGTAAATAATATATATATATTTAATAATATATAAATATATATATTTATATTGTAGTTTTACTTGGAAATATATATATGTATACTCGTAAATATATTTAAATATTAATATTTAAATATACAAACGCATATATATATTTAAGCAAATAAATCTACAATAAAGATATATATAAATATATATTTATAAATATATATATTAAGTTATATAAATTTATGAATTTTATATTACCGTGGATAAAATTGTAATCACCTTGCATAGTAAAATCTTTATTAATGAGTTTGGAAATATTTGATTTTGATTCAAAATAAGAAATCGATACATGGTAATGATAAGCTTTGTATTGAAGTCAATATTAAATATTTTGTTTTTGAACTATGGGAAATCGAAATATTGAGAGAGTTAAACTTTGAAATATAAAATACTTCATAGTGTAAAATCGAAATATAATTTAAAAGGCAAAAATCTGAAGGAAGTTTTTCCCGTGAAATGGCGGATGAAGGAAAAACGCACAAATGTCAGGAAAAAAAACTCAAACCCAACTGGAAATGGGCGACGCAACAAGAGAAGGGATGAAGTGTAAGGAGTCTTACCTTGACCAATTCACAAAATGGTGAGTCATTACCTCATGGGCGCCTAAATAGATGAGTTCCTGTAGGTGGCGTTTTACCTTTCTGAGTTGAATTATTCATGATTTGCTGGCTCAAAAGGAAGTCGATTCACCTCCATATTTGATGATTAACGGTTTAGAAACCCGCCAAGTATCATTTTGACTATTTCTGGGCACTTTGCTGTCAATCCACATGCCTCCATTAGTGGAATCTGTTGCATTTCACGCCTATATATACACGCCCTTCCATTCATTGTAAAAAACACATTAAGCAATCTGAGTTTAGTATTTTTATTGAAATCCCATATCCATTTCGTTGTATTGCTTGTATTTTATGTATTGCTGAGTTTGAAAAATACAGTGAATTTTTACCAGCATTTACCAGTTACAGTGATTATATCATTTTGAGCTCAGAGTGAGGTATTTGTGAATTATAGTTGAGTAAGAATTTATTAGTGGAAACACGTTGAGAGAAGAGATATAGGAGTTCATTATAGAGTGAAATACTATCACAAAGAAGCCATTTTTAGTTGGAATTCTGGAAGCTTATTTGAAGGAAAGTCTAGAAGAGCAATTCTGGAAGGAGAAGCTTTAAAATCAGGCATGAATCCTCCTAGTTTATAACTTTTATTGAAGTGTTGTTTCCTTTTTGGTCTTGTGATTGCTGCTTTCAATTTGCTCTAGTAGGAAAGAACTATTTTGATGAATATTTAAAGCAATGCATTAAAGGAGAAAATGTGTAAGGGATTCAATGATTAAGGGAATTGTGAAAAAGGGATTATATGAGTAAAAAGCTTAAGGGATTAGTTTACTTATCTTACATTAAAGGGTAATAATGGAAAAAGATAAAAGGGAAGGATTTATTTGCATTTTGAATGACTATTGCATGTTGTGTATGGTCTCTGTATATGGAGAATACGTAGATGTACTTATTATCTACTAGGATCGAAATGAAGGCAGAATCAAGGTATTTTAGCTTTAGTTATTAGGATAACTGAGACAAGCTAAGTACTCCTAGGATAAAGATTTCCTAATTAGGAGGATTGATACAAGACACTTGTAGACTGTTTTCATTTCTAGTAGGTTTGTATGATTGTAGGATGTCTGGGGTGACGGAATCACCCATTGAAGGACAAAACCTATGCATAGAGTAAGGAAGCCTCAAGTCAAGTCGGCCCTGAGTAGTGTTTATGATAGATAACCTTCATTCGAAGTACTGAATGAGAACACTTTGGCCAAAGTAGTGAAAGGTACGACATCCACTTAGGTGTGAGATTGTTGAGACTACACTGTCAGTTCATTGTGATCCAAGTACTAGTTCAAGATTGTGAAATAGCAAGGTTCTAGTCGTGTAGGACACAGCACTATGCTCAGTTGGTAATCGTTAAAGGATACCCTACCAATCTCTTCTTCGAAGGGAGGGCCATCTATCTAACGATAGGTGTGCGGGGGACCGCATTATAAGTCCGTGGTTGGCGGAAAAGCGCCCGAGTGATGTTTCTCCTCCACAGCAAGCGGCCGATGTACCAAGATTTGAAAGGACGGACTCCTGGACCTTCTTACTTCTATTTGTGCAAAAGCTTACGAGCTATGTATGTAACTGTATTACTTTTGAACTCTGATTTATATTTGCAATGAAAATGAAATTCATGTGGAAATATATTGTAACTTGTACATATTTATCAATAAAGAAAGGAAAAATTTTATTGTATTGTCTTTGTTACTTGTTACCTTTACATGTTTAAAGTGAGAATTGGAAAATTTTAATTTACGCAAGGAATAGGTCGTTACACTAGGTATGATAATGACTCAATGTACACTAACAGTGTCCACAAAGGGGTTAGCCTACGTTGGCACTCTGGTGGTACAAAAACCCCACTCTTAACACCAACATTGTTCTACAAGCTCCCATAAATGTCAATGAGCCCCTTGCTCAGTTTTAATAATTTTTTTGCCATAGTTTTTCACTGGTTTTGAAGTGCGGTTGTTGTCTTATTTTGCTATGATGTCGTTCCTAAGCATTATTCTACCCTTTCTATGTTATCTATATCTATTGGTATCTATGCAACTTTTTGGGTTTGTGAACTCTTGCGGTTCAGTGTCCCACTCTTGCAAGCTAAGCCTTTCATGGCAGCTCAATTTATGGACCTCATAACTTTGTATTCGGCCACGTCAGGGCCCTCTTTTGTATTACCTATTGTTACTATTATTAATATATATTTAGGTGCTCAACACCTTTCGTCAAAAAAAAAGACATCCTAAGACTTAGTTAGGATGAGAATGGCATTCCAGCATTACTATAACAGGGCAATTCATTCTTCTACTAATCAGGGTCTTTTTGAAACACAGCTTGGCTACTTACCAGCAAGTCCTCCAAGTACAAGAGAAAGATAGACCAAGAAATTCACAAAGTTGAAAAACTCATAAGAGACAATATGGCCAATACACCTCTAAGTACAAGAGAAATTAAGGGAGTCTCAAGCAAAGTACAAAGTGAGTCATGATCAAAATCAAGTCGAGCATAACTTACATGTTAGGGACAAGATATGGCTGTACATGACCAAAGAAAGACTCCAAGGTAAATCTTAGAATCTTAAGCCACTCACGTATGCTTCATTTGAGATTCTGGAATAATTAGGTGAAAAATTCCTTAAATTAGATATGCCTCCTTATTTGAAGATTTACTCTATTGTTAGCAATGAAAACTCAAATCTCTTTGAGCCTTCTATACTAGATGAAGGTCTATTGTTACCTTCTATTGAGGATCTTGCTCCTAATAGACAACAAGTGCTGGAAAAAGATGTTTTGCAAAAGGAGAGATGTGAATAAGATGAGTGGAAAAAAATAGGTAAGTTGGGTTGAAATGATAATTGACAAGCACATAGAGGAAGTGAGGAAGAGACTTTCTCAACTTATAAATTGGGAAGGCATGACCCATAATGAAATGTTAGTAAAGTTTGCTAACAAAGTCACTATTCTCAAGAAGACCATAATATAACTTGAAGACACTTCTGATTGATCATTTTCTAATATGTCTCAGCCAAATCTGAGGACAGATAAATGCAGGTTGCAAGAGAGGCAGACGCATGTCTAAGGTGATCAAGACGCCTTGGAGATGAAATAACTCCAGCAGATTCCCGATCAAGCAAACAATGGTTGTGCAACCATCAATTTAAGCAGGCAACCGTTGCATAACTGTCCATTTATGCAGGTGGCAGTTGCATAATCCTTGGTCTCTTAGGGATAATTTTATAACTGTCATTGTGGTCACATTTTTGATACCTACATAATGAAACAGAATGGCTGTAGTAACAGCTGCAAACTTGCAACGTGACAAAACTCAGCAGACCCAATTTGACTAAAACTTGGCAACTTGGCAAAACTCGGAAAATTAAAAATATTTAAATTCATTAACTCTGCAAACTCAGCATGAGGCAATTTTTCAGCACAGACTCACCAATTACTCACAAGTGCTTGCTGCAAGTTTAGGCCTACAACTCACTGAAACTCACCCACAAGTAAGTGAGTGAGCAACTCAGCTGCAGTTGCAGCTTGTGAGTGCTTGCAAGTTTTAAACCTATGGTTCTGTCTCACTTCTTGGGCTTCTAGAGAAGTGGAAAATGTATAAGACCCCAAGGGACTATTCTAATGGGTTTGGTTGAGTAAGATTTAAATTCTTACAACCTAGAAGGTAAACAGTTGGAATGTGAATGGGAAGTGCCATGAGCAAGTTGTAGAGCTTGTATGGGTGTTTGGGCATGTTGTTCATGTAAAGAATATCCATGAAGACATCAAGAAGGCAATAGACCTGTAATACTTCAAAAAGATGGTGTGGCATGGGGCTATGAACAAGTTGCAGAGCTTGTATAGGCATTTGGGCATGTCGTTCATCTAAAGAATGTCTCTGAAGACATCAAGAAGGCAGTAAACCTCTAATAGCTCAAAAAATGGTGGCATGAGGAAGGAATCTCTCTTTTTTTTAAGTTTTCTCCTCATTTGGATTTTTCCATGTCAAATGTTGATTTCTTCTCTGTTGCTTGTGTTTATTGCACTTGTTTACAAGATACGTTCTTCCTTTACTGAAAAGTAAACTTGAAAAGGTATATCTAAAGACATGGGGAGCAGTCTTTCCTTCATTTACATAGGGAACAGCAACTTATTAAATCAAAGTAGGAATGTCGGATATTATTTCTAGAACACATCTTGTCACCAAAGTGATGGACCTTGAGTGGTAGAGAGAAAACTAGTAAAGTGTGGCTGTCCCTAAGAAATAGCTGCAATCCATGAGAACTAGAAGGCTCTTAATGTTAAGTAAATACAAGTAGACAGTCTCTCAAATGAAAGCGATCAGGCCAGGCACCTAGCAGGAGACCCAAAAAGATAAGCATCCTTTCACCAACATGTCCCCATATATATATATTGGTGGTATCCAAAAGGCATTCAACACCTGCAATGCCTACAATGGCCTTAAAAGAGGTAATATGGGTCTTCTATAAAGACTTATAGCTAAAGTGACAACATCTATAACGAAAAAAGCCAAGCACTTCATATCAGGATAGCAGAAAGCAGATAAATAACCACTTGAGACTTTGTATGGGTAGTGATACCTCCCCCGTATTTCATATTAGAGAGGCCACCTGAATATAAGGTGCAACTCATTCTCCACTTCCTAAAGGGAACGAAAACAACAAATCCTATATGGTATTCTGTTGCAACTCAATACTTCTTGGAGCACATCGTAAGCTAACCAAGGGATAACCATTTATGTCAAAGATAGTTGGGTCGAATGATGATGCCATCCACAATATGTAGGAAGCATTCAACATAGAAATCTATCTTAGGGCTAAGAGATTGTTGGGAAGATGTCTTAAGTGATGTATACCTACTGTTGATTTTTATACTCTAAAACAACTCTAATAATCTTCTTTAAGGGAAAAAAGTGAGGGGTGACCCAGGCATATCAAAATGAAGTTGACCAACAGAAATGCCAATAGACTAAGAATCAAACTGGTCTTGAAATATCAACTATGGCAACATTCAATGATACCCAGAGAGGCAACCATCTCCAAAGAGAAAATTGCCAAAGATGGGTGTCTCACATGCCTTCAAGCTGAGTCATCCATGGATCAGGGTTTGTGGATATACAAATCTGAAGATACTCTCAAGATGGAAGAGTAGATGCAAACTCAACCTGCACTGAGGGGTCGTATGTTTGCAAGGGGGCCATATGCGAAGCATCATAATCTAAACCCACTCAATGTGAGCTCAGTTTTTAGACCCCGGCCTGGATTTTGGGCCAGTAAATTATTGATCATTAGATCTTTGCTTGTAATTTTACCAACAAGCAAAATCCTATCCAGTTTTCTAAGATTGTCTTAAGGGATTGGGCCAGAGAAATGTATATAATTTATTAATTGGAGATATTAGTAAGAAATGAAATTTACAAAATAGAAAACACTGTTGTTTTACCACAGATGATACTTGTTATTGATTATCACTATTATCATTTGATGTTTGGCCAACTATTCTTCAACAAATTATGATTGTTATTAATGTTTAGATGAACAACATGAAAAAAAATCTTTCTAAAATAGGAAACACATTTTCATATTCAAGCAGTCTCTTGATTGTTCCAGGAAAAATCTGCTTTTATACAGGATTTTGAACTAATTAAATCCAGACATAAGTTCCTATCTTATCCACGCAAGTGTGAGTTGGCAGTTACAGATAAAATTATGGTTCTTTGAAGTTCCATTAAAATTCCTTATCAAATACATGTTATAGCTTGTTAATTTCTGGGCATGTTTGTTGTTATAACTTATTATACTAGACAAAATTGAACTCGTATACATTTACAATTTACCAATCTTTTTTGGCAGCCACTTAACTCTTCAATTAGTTTTCTTAGCCCATCAGAAGCAACACAAACACAAAAATGAGGAATAACCTAAATCTTTAAAAACTCTGAGATTAGAATGAAAAATAAAACCTATACTTTTGCATCTCAGTGCCTATACGAAGTATATAAATTTCGAAGTATGTTTATACTAACCGTGGTCCCAATTGGTGTATTGATTTTGCTGCTGCACGCATGTCATCTATAGTCTCCAGTGGCTCTCCACCTATTAAAGCTGATGCTTCCTTCAAATTAGGCGTAATAATATCCGACATTGGCAGAATCTCTTGCCTAAAATATGTATCCAGCATAAAATATCTGCTTAATTATGATGAATTTATAACAAAACCATGCTACATGTTTCCAAACCTAAGCAAAAGGTATAATAATGTCGTACCAGAAACATTTTGAAAAAGAAAAAAGATACTTCTTTTATTTCTTTTTTAAGATATGATAGATCCAATTACTAAAAGTGCAAATAAAGAACAGAAATCAGGAGTCATATAGATAATTCAGAAGAGCCGTAATCCATAAATCACTACAAGAGCAAAATTTTATATCTGCCACGCTTTATTTGAACATATTTCATTTGATATGGACATAGAGAAGGATTTGAATTGAAAATAAAAATCCAAAAGCCGTGCATACTAGACTTTGGTCTTACATTTTATGGATAAGAAATTCCATAGAGATGATAACACAAGATTTAAAATTACCCACTTGCATAGAATCTACCTTCACTTACTAGTATCACTTGCAAGTATTCTATTTAACCCAATTATTTAAAAGTTGGAGAATCTTTTCATTTGGTTCAGTAAGAAATAAAGATATCTATGCCACTATTTGAGAAATGCCATGAAATTTGAAGGTAACATACCAAGAGACAAACCTAGGAACTTTACCTTCCCCTCCAAACCCCCTCGCCAGGAAGAAAGGCCAAGAAGAGAGCAGCACTTGGGACATGCTCATATTGCAATGAGAAGCAAGACCGATTTCACATGTGCAAAACAATGGAGGATCTAAAAAGGAAAGGGCTATGTTTCACATGCCAACACTCAGGGGGCATAAGGTCATCACACTCGTGGATAGTGGGGCATCCCACAACTTCATCAATGAAAGAATAGTGACACAAAGAAAGTTGGAAACCATAAATTTCAAAGGGTTTGAAGCAGCAACCGCCACTAGAGCTAGGGTGCAATGCACGAAAATAGTCCCCCAATTGGAACTTACCTTAGGGAAGCATCCCATCAAAGAAGACTTCTACAAAGTCCCCTTAGATGCTGATGTTATCTTAGGAACTCCATGGATCTACTCATTAGGATGTGTTATGTTTGATCTTCCAAACCTAACAATCCGTTTTCAACACAAAGGTCAAGAAGTCACCCTAAAGGGTTTACCCGATGGAGCCCCAAAAGTAATCTCATGTAAAAGAATGGAGAGAATTTTCAAACGAGGGCAAGGGGAGTGGGCCACCCAATGTATGATTCTTGATAAAAGCACCCCACAAGGAAAACCAATCCACGTTGACATGACATTTTTGGGTCTCAACTAAGTTGTCGTGGGTTTTTTTATTGCCACATGTGAAGAGTGAATATAAAAGCTTCACTTGTTTGTTGCTTTCTATGAAATGAAAATATCAATTAAACTCTAATATTATGTGTTAAGGTTCTATGATGTATATGATGATTGCATTATCATATGAATATTTGAAATTTTCTATATTTTTTAATAGCCATCCCTTGCCATCCCCTAAAAATGGCCTCCCTCCGGTCCCCGTCTCCCTGAAACGCATCCCCCCATCCCCTGCCGTCCCTATCCCAGAAACTTGGGGTAACATAGGAGAAATGCAATACTATTACTAATTGTGTATATTTTAAAAAGTCAAATTCCAAAAAATTAAGAAGATAATGGGAAAAGGAGGATGAATTTGAAAAAGTGGGAAAAGATTCTCTCTTTTGCACCTCATATAACCACATACAAAACTATTTCCTCCCCAATGTGGAGTTTCCACTGGATATTCCCTTAGAAGATAGTTGTAACTCTCTAATATCATTGCTTTTCATGGCAACTAGAAGCTTCAGCTGCCAATCCTACCCATCTCCTAGATCTCTATATCCAAATCCAAAACAAACAACCATAAACCTTTAACGTCATGACAATACAATGTCAACATAAAACCCAAAAATAAGAACTCACAAAGAGAGGCTGTAGACAGAATTAGAAAATGAATTTATTCAATGTCAAAGTAAACGTCAAAATCTTCGAACAATATGAACCATGATTGTGCGCCAAAACCATCACCTCCAAGAGGTGATGTCTAGTATGAGATTACGAGAGGTATCATTGTTTGCATAGTGATTGAGATGGTTCCATACCCACCTCCTCTTGCTACTATGATCCAATATGCATGAACCTCTTCTTTCAAGCATAGGTTCTTAAAAGGGATCCCTAGGTCTAGGTCTACCATGTCATTTGCCTCTTTTCAACACATCATCACAACAATTGCAAACACAAAACTTTATTTGGATATTATCTATCTACATAGTGAAACAGTTATCATCCTTGAATACCACTAGGGCACCCTAGCCTACTTACTTTCATTCTAGTCAATATATAACTAATTTGCTTCAATGCAAGGGCCTTCAAACCTCTAGCTCATAGTTAGGGTCACATGGGCAGAGTCACATTACCAATTTCTTCTTTACCAAATGGCATTCCTTGTATTTAAAGAGGTTCTAAGGGAAAAGGGAAATATCTTGCTTCCTCCTAGGTTTGTCAAAGCAAACCTAACTATCCCTAGCCATTTTATGACAGCCACTATCAAGTCTTGCATTGGCCCTTTCATGATGGTCAATGAGGATTTTATTCTTCTACCTTGATCTTTGTTAATCCTTGTTACAAACATGTAACGATGTTGACTTTCATTTTTGGTCTTGTGCTTTACTCTTGCCTAGCTCCACACTTTATTTGGGGGTCCTTCCCTCACATTGATATAAATACTTATAACTTATGGTTAACCCTCTCTTATTTTGTTTCTTTGCTTTTACTTACAACATTTAGTTATATTCATAGCTTAGGGTCTTTTACACTTATACACAGCTCCTAACTCTTTGCATTTTGCAAGTAATCAAAGATTAGAGATTTAATAAAAACCCTAGTTCTAGGATTTAGAAGGAAAGCATCGCAAAACTGCTTGGATTTAGAAAATTCATTAAATTTGTCAAGAATTTCATTATCTCATTAGTCTGCCCTCAAATTTCATCACTGTTCTATCCAAAATTTTCCCAAAATAAAAATGGGCAAGGAAAATTCTACATCCCTATTAGAGCAAGAGAGTACAGACCCAATGCCAAGAGTTGGTGAAGCACCACTTGTGGTGGCATGTTCTGTGGTAGATCAATTAAGAACCCTCAAAGCAACGCATTTGGTGGCAGCCATGTAACAAACCAAAGTAGGTGGCAGAGCAGATCCACTAGTAGAGCAAGTGGAATCATGGGAGAACGGAGCAACACTACCACCCCCAAAGGGACTATCAATATCCCTTAAGACGTATGCAACACCATTAGTGGTGTAGCCAATGGGCTGAGCTGATTGGCACACCTGTGTAAAGCACCAGGGCTTAGTAGGTCTTGGAGCCAAATCATAAGGCACTTGGTCTCAGTAGCCCTTGGAATCAAATCCTCCTGGCTGCTGTTTCTTATGTGAGCCACACTTTGATAACTGGACTATATGGACTAAATAGGCACCAATATGACACCTTGTGATTCAACAGAAATTTGTCAGACCAAAGGCCTACAGATCGACCCCGTGATTGGACCCAATTTGTTTTCATACATATGCATGCTTCCTAGCGTCCCATTCAACAGTATAGTCAACAGTCAACACAACACAGTGTTCAGCCTGCACATGGGCAGCAGTTCAATCAACAATAAAATGATTGCACAGTCAGCAATGCAGGCATTGCACTATCAGCAGCAAATTACAAAATGACACTTGGTGCAAGCAAGTCAAATAACATTTTTTCAGATTATTTTAAAAACCATATATTGTGCTTTTAAAGGTTTTAGAGTGATATCTTTGACAGGCCTTGACTTATGCATACAAGCTCCATTTTTCATCCCACTTGAAGAGTTGGAAAGCTTGGGAAGGGATAAACATAGTGGTATATTGGTATAGAGATTGTATGACTATCTTTGAGCACGTAGTTAGAGACTTCAGACCACAGTTTCCCTCCCCACAAAGCGTATCGATGTATACATTCCTTTTTTTATGACAAGGCATTTATGTTTTTAGTTTTACTTAGTACAGCAGTTTGAGAGGAGTAGGCGATGTTGAAATCAAGCATGATGTTTGGCACAACGCTCGCTATATTTCAACTTCTAAAGTCAATCTTCCTTCTTTACATTAAATTGATTTGAACTTAAAGCTAAAAAGTTTATGATGATGCTCTTAGGTTAACTGCTTCAGATCATTATGATTATTTTGATTTTTTTATAATTGTGGGATTCGACCCATATTTGTTTTGTATGAATTTATTGCAAAAAGCTATCCAAGTTTGATCACTTTCATCAAAGAGGTGAAAATTGAGAAGCTCTTGCATCTTAACTGGGACTGATACAGAAAGTTGCCTTTTAGTATGAAAAGTTAGGACATCTGAATTCAATAAGCATTTATATTTAAATAAGTTAAATGCAAGTTATACCCTCAATGATGCCTCAAGATGGAATTTGTAAAGGATATATTCTGGTGAAGCATCACAAGGAAACCTTTTAAATAGGAAAAGCAGGGAGAGCTCGGGATAAGGCTTAAGTTAAAGGTTATTCATGGTAATCTACATAAGATGCAGAAGCATCTCTAGAGGTGCCACTTATATCCTCACATTTATTGCCTTGCATTTATTGATGATTTCTCTACATAAATGAAGATACATCGATTAAGAACAAAAGCATAGTGCTAGATAAGTGTTACATTCCCCAAAGACTCAATATGTTGTGAAAAGACTCATGGATGTTAATATTGTTATTTTAACTGCCTTTCATGTGAACTTGAAGTAAAGGATTAAATAATTGTTTTATTTTGGTGACTGGAAATGTTAATGAGAATGTTTATTTAAAAAAATGCGAATGTATTGGATGATAATGTTGATGATGATATTATATGTGTTATGAATTAATGCACTAAGAATGGTCTAACCTTAATTTCCGATGTCAAGTGGATGCAGGACCGACATAGTACGAAGGAAAAAGGGACTATCATCAAGGAGAGGATGCAGTCGACAAGGATCTAATGTCATCAAGCTTTGGGTTGTGTAAGACGGCACAAAAATATAACCTTCGCCTTGGTAAATGAGTATTGAATATTAAAGTCGAAATTAAAATAAATTTTACTTAGCAAAGGTAATTTAAAATAAATAATACAATTGCAAATACTTAAACATTAAAAGTTCAAATTATAATAATGGAAGAGCTTTTGCGTTAAAAAGCTTTGGTAACGCATTTCCTTTTGTGGAATCGGTGGAGGTCGTGCGAGGGAAGGAAACAGAACACCCTCCATCATCTGTCGTTGGAAGAAAACGCCTAGCATTCAAGAGCCATGACGGGAATTCATGCAGGCAATCTTTTTAACGTCAGTTCTTGCATCGAAATCTCATTCTTCTTCATCTTTGGGGAAAGGTCTTTATATGGCGAATATGATAACGGGGAAATTCTTCTTCCTTCTGAGCTTTCGTTTTTAATCAAATCTTTCCTCAAAAACAGAAATCTTCTTCGGCCATAGCTAGGGTTCCTTTGTTTCTTTCTCTCGTCGCTGGAGTATCTTCTGGAAAATTTCTTGCGACCTTTCCACGCCAGGAGTTTTACCCTAGATCAATATCCTTCATCTCAATCTATCTATGGTTAGTGCGGGGTTCTTCTTGGAATCGGGCTGAGGAGAAATCCACGCGCCATTGGCAGTTGATAATCAAGCAAGGCTCTACTTCATTTTCCTTCCTGACGCGGCCAGGCACGTTTCTGCTTCTCTTTATGCTTGCCTTTGAATATACCCGACATTGCAGGAAAAGAGCTTAAACGTAGTTTATTTTATCTATTGAATGAAATGCGTATTTTTCTCTTTTGTGTTGAACACTGGAATCGTAATATGATAAGGGAATTCCATTATTCTTTGGCAGTTGCTATCTTTCTTAAATGTATATCCTGTAGGGATTCACCTTGAATTTGTGTATTGATTTGCTGCTCTGTATTTGTATGAATCTTCCTCTATATCCGGCATTTCTGAACTTGAACAGTCCAGCCGATTAAATTATATCCTGTAGGGATTCACCTTGAATTTGTGTATTGATTTGCTGCTCTGTATCTGTATGAATCTTCCTCTGTATCCGGCATTTCTGAACTTGAACAGTCCAGCCGATTAAATTCTCTCAACTCCATTCTGTTTCCTGAACCATTGAAACCTTTTTGGAAACTAAATACAGATGATTTTTCGTTGTTTCATGCCCTCGACTTATAGTCACTAGTATCAAGCTGAGGCTCGCTTAACCGCTAACTACGTTGCAATAGTATCTTACTCTGATGATAATATACTTTTCACTCTGAGTTTTCCTGTTATGAATTACTGTTAAAAATGTCAGTTGACAACGTCATGTAGACTTCTACACTCAATTAAGCCTCTTGATACTCGTATGATATCACTTTGTCAAATTCTATCTTACTAGTCTGACCTGGTTGGTGTATAATTTCAGACCTGAACCTTATGCTGATTCTGAGATTATAAACGAATTCTTAATCCAATCTGGAACCTATTTCTTTTCTTCTTTTCGCAACATTAGTAGATCTTCTTAAGGAAGGGATCCACCTCTAAGATAACAGTAAACTGTTGGATTATGAACCTAGAGTATTTTTGTTCGTTATCAAATTAATTGAATAAGAAATCAAACCCTGAAGAAGTCGTGTCAAGCAAAGGTGTACACTGACGGCACAGCAGTGCTAATAGAGTCAGCACAGTAGTGCCAGAAAACAAATATAAATCCTTGGCCAAGGTAGATGCCAGTTAGGCAAAAGTCAGTATCCTTGTACCAGATTTACTTTGGTCAGATTGATCCTTCGGACAGGGGTAACCTGCAGAAGAGGGATCGACCAGTAGTATAGGTGCATGGACACCAGGCTCAGAGACATGATGACACCAAATCCTTGTTGATTACCTCATGAAGGGTTGGGTTTCTTCATTTGAAGAACACGGGAAGACCAGTAGGTCTTGGTTGGGCGGAAAAGCCCTTGATGATAAACCCCTTTTTCCAAATGATGAAATAATTCATGAATCACTAGATGAAGATGATGATGTTAGTAACAAACTCCTTGTACTCCATTCCAGGTATTGCTCGTCCAATTATTATTTCTTTATTTTTGCAGCAGTGAATTCATTGAAATATTAGTTGATGAAATGATAAATGGTAAATACAGTTTGTTAGTTATTTCCATTTGAATAAATGCTGAATTATTTTTATAATAGAATATATATATTTATGCAAACCCTAGTTTGATAGTTTTCAATTAAATCTTTTGAGAACGGTAGTTTTCCTTTTCAGCTGACATTGGTTTACTTCTAGGTATGAATTGAAATTAGTTGCACCTTGGAAATTAGTTACTAAACCATATTGACGGTTAATTTTATAACTGTAGATCCGATAGGTTGTTATAATAAGTTCATAGAATTCAAGACTATGCTAAAGAAGTGTAGTGGTAAGAGTATTAAAATTGTAAGAACAAATGGAGGAAGGGAATATGCAAATCATGATTTTTTGTACTCAACATAGGATTTTGCATGAAGGACAACACACTAATCTCCACGAAAGAATGGAGTTGTTGAAAAGTACATGAGACTCGTAGAAATGGTCTAGTGTCTGATTAAAGCAAGAGAGGTTGACAACTAATTCTAGGGTTAGGCAACCTTTGGTATTCTCAAGAGTGTACCTACAAAATCAATTAAGAATATGAGTTCTTGGACAGGCAAGAAGCCATCTACTGGTCACTTTAAGATCTTTGATTGTAAGGCCATCTATTGTTCAATTTTTGATCTCTGGTTGTGTGGCACAGAATCATCTACCTGACAAAAGAAGAAAGCAGTTGGATCTAAAGATCCATGAGTGTAATTTTGTTATTCTCAAGAGTCAAAAGTTGCCTCCTATGGGATCTTGGTATGATCAAATACATAGTTTCTTCATGACATGTGACTTTAATTGTTGTGCTTCTGATTTAAACATATATGTGAAGAATGGATAAAATGTTCTATGTAGTGCTATCTATGTAGATGATTCGATAATCAATGTAAATAATATTGGTATTGTTGGGAAACGTATTGTTAGTGTTCACATATTGTGAGTTGTTAACACAACTCACATAGCTATTTGTAATAATTTGTTGAGATTGTTTGTTGAGTTGTTAAAATAACTCTAATAATTAGTGAGTTGTTCCTATAATGTAGGAACTAAAACTCTTATAAGTATGTAATCCATTAATCGTATGAGATAGTATGAAGAAGAATGTATCATATTGTTTTTAATTATTTTGCCTTCTCTGTCTCTGCCCATATTTCCAATATGGTATCAAAGCCAAATATGGGCTTAACTCCTTCACAGGAGGGCCCGATCATGTAAGCATGCAAGATGCAGTACTTTGTAGGATAAAATAGATGAGTGGATTATTTTTTCATTTTATTTTTTGCTTAGTTTCCTTGTGCTAAGAGCTTTGTAGAGTTTGTTGGTGCCACCTGTGCACAAAGAAGAAGTCGGGTAATAGAGAGCTGAGGAAGAGAGCTTCAGTCGGGATCAGGATAATCATAATCTCTCGTTGCTGTTGTTGTGGGCACTAACATCTCTGTCACTATACGGCGTTCTTCCTTTTGGATCAGTGATATTAATTTGTTGTAGACCACATTCTACATCGTTGTGTCAATTGATGCATGGTGTGAAAGATCAGGTCAACCTGTGGATCGTGTTTTACTATGGTTGTGGTTTGTTAGGCCCACGTCACTCTTTCGAGATTAGGTTTACAGTGGTAGAGGTGTGCGCTGAGAGGCATCTTAATCCTTGCATCAACTCTATCAATGTCTGTGTGAGGTGCGATATCAGTTGTGCCTTCACTTATTGCCTTGCTTGTGGCACTATGAAGATCCATCTCTTTGTGTCTCTGTGTGGAAGGGAACCGCAATGTGAAGATCTGATCTAGATGCCAATTCATTGGAGAAAACAAGGGAAACATTTGGAATATCGATTGTTAGATGTGTGAAATCCAATCTAGGACCCGATAGGAAATCCTCAATTGGCATGTAAAACTTGATTTAGTAATGTTTGAGGTCGATATAGAAAATTTGCTACACGGATTGGATAGTCAAGACATAGAGCCGTTGTCATATATGAAGGATTGACTTGCGAGACATGGCGCATTCAGTGAGAACAAATGCACTAAACCACAAAGTTCACCCACTCCACATCTAGGCGATTCGATCATGCTACCAACATTTGTAGCAAAAGCAAAGAAGAGGGTGAAGGGGCTGGAGTAAGAACAAAACTCCTCTACTTCTCATTGTGTAGCTCAAGAAGCAACGAGCAAGGTCATTTTGTTTAGTTTCTAAAGTCTATGTCTACAGATTGAAGTTAAAAGTTTATTTATTTATTTATTTATTTTTATTTTTAATAGTTTTATGTTGATAGGTTCTCATTATTAGTAATTTTCATTTTAATGTCGCCAAGTGTCATTGAATCAAGTTATAGTATTTTCTTTAAAATAGGGTCCATTATTGTGTCAAAATATAAGTGTCAAAAATTGCCTAAATTGTAATTGGATGCACTTTCACTTGTACGTGACATCCATGTTGAGGGGGGGCATTATAAAAATGAGTCTCAAAGTTGCATTTATTTAGTGAACCCATTGGAGGATGGAGGCATCGGAGGTTGGAGGTCAATTAGCGACCTCTTGTCAGTCACCAATGACGGGACCTCTTATCAGCTTTGGTGGCATTTTATTTTCTATTGTGTGGCAATGTGTGTTTTTTTTCAGCTTTTCAGTGTGGTGTGTGAATGCTGAAAAACGATTGTATTGGAAAGCAAATGACTACAGAGGTCCTCTGACTACGGTGATCCTCTGACTATCATACTTTGTTAGAAGATGATCGGTTAGTGAATACATTCATTGGCAATGGTGATCGTGTGCAGCAAGATCTAGACAACAAGATCCAAACAATAACATGCACCCTAATATGATTCACTTTTCAATGTTCCTAGTTATGTGAATAAGTGGAAATTTCACATTGTGGGGGGGAATAATAACCAATGTTCCATTCCCATTTCGTGCCAAAATGACTAAAGTCAAGGATAGCTTCTAGTGGCAGTGGTGGTTGTCTATGTTGTTCGAGATTTGAGTAGTAGTGATTGGTAATAGTGACTACAATTAAGAACATTGTATTCTTATGGAATGTAAGCGAAACCTTTTCTAGTATGGGTTTTTCAGATTTGTGATATTTATGTTGATTCCTATATAACTTCCCTGATGTATAAGCATAGTGGCAAACAAAAGCACCAGAGTAAGTCAGTTCATGGATCTTGAAAGGGTTTGAGGGAGGATCCAGAAAACCACATGAAGTGAACAGATGAGTGGGTTTTTGTTCATGTCCAGGTTTGTGGTAAACCTGTGTGAAAACCATGAAAGGTTGATGGGAGGTGCCTTTCATTTTGAATGAAGATCATGACCCACAATAATTGGGCTTACTGCAGATGAAGGGTGTGAGTTCTTACCATGTTCACACTAAGGGGGGGAATGTTGGGAAACGTACTGTTAGTGTTCACATATTGTGAGTTGTTAACACAACTCACGTAGCTATTTGTAATAATTTGTTGAGATTGTTTGTTTGTTGAGTTGTTAAAACAACTCTAATAATTAGTGAGTTGTTCCTATAATGTAGGAACTAAAACTCTTATAAGTATGTAATCCGTTAATCGTATGAGATAGTATTGTTGATGTGTTTTTTGTGACCACACCAAACAGCAGAATAAAGTTTCCAACGGCTACTCTATTCTCTCTTGATCAAAGTATCCAGCATGCTAAGATTGCAAGAAAGTTCATGCGTTCAACTCCAAGGTTCCTTTTATGCAGTGGAATAGATTTAGTTGGTTCGTTGTGATTTGTTGGTATCACAAGGGGACTTACGTAATTGTTCAACAGCAGACAGCAGACAACGGACTAAAGGGTTTTCATGTAGTTCGAAAGATTTGTCAATGAAATGCAAGTTTCCTAATACTAACCAAAAAAGTGTGGAATTGAATGACTGCAGGGATTAGAAAAACTATATTCTATCCTAAGTACAAGACATGGGGATCAACTTCAGCAAACTTCAACCAAACTTCGCTTTGCCTCGCTTCGGACAGCTTCCACAAAGTCGGTGCAATCTTCAAGGGAGTGGATAAAAGTATTCAAATCACAATTCAACATAAAGACACCATCACAACGATGCATGACAACATGTGAATCATAATTGAAGTTAGGTTCAAAAGGTTCCAGTTGACCACGCAAGGCAAACCTACCATCCGTAAGCTTGCTAGTGGTATGGATTAAACGAAGCTTACTTAGATCAAACACCACACTCCATAACTATCATCTCCTTGCATAAAATGAAATCTATTTTACTCTAAGCTACTTTAAAAGGCTAAGTGATTCAGAAGGACGAAGGAGCCTTGCTAGCTACTCACAACAAAAGATGAAATCACCATCAATGAAAACTCTTTTTATTATGAGAGTGTTCACAACAACTTCTTACAAAGTGTTATCCTTAATTTTTAACTCGTTTTAAAAATTTAGGTAACCAATCAAAATTTTCTTAAAGCTTGAGATTTTTCTTCTCCAAGGCACGCATTACGAGGTACAAAGGCTGGAAAATCTCTGTTTCAAGTTGATTAACCTTTGGGCTACTCTTTTTCCCCTTTACGTTTCCGTTTTCGCCGATTTCTGACTTGTTTTTAATGTCTTTTTGGCCAATTTCGGGTTTTCTGAGCAACTCAGCAAATAGGGAAATTTAGACTCAAAAGCAAAATTGCCAAAGTGTCTGAAAAACCCGAAATTGCTTAAGTTATCTAAAAAAAACCCGATTTTTGTTAAAGTCATTTTATTTTGTCAAAAAAGCAAAATTGTTAAAGTGTATAAAAAACCCGATTTTGCTTAAATGACATAAAAAGTCCGAATTTTTCAATTTTGTTACAATGAAAGTTGTCTTTTTATTAGAAAAGTGCGAATTGGTCAAAAATGAAATTGCTAAAGTGTATTAAAAACCCGATTTTGTAAAAAAGACATGTAAAGACCTCATAAAAAACCCGATTTATCATTTTGATGTTATTTTTCATTGTCAAATCTTCTGAAAAGCCCGATTTTTCTTAGATTCAAGCTGGTTGAATTGTTCTTGGCATTTATTTCCTCATTTCATGGAGATTTGGTCGACCTTGATGCTTCAAAATCGGATTTTAACCAGTAAATAGCCTTTCTCTGTCGTTTTCAACGCGTCTAGGGTTTTTGTGTCATGTCCCCGTTTTTGGCGAGCATCAGTGATCGTGAGATTGGCCTATCATGAGACCCTCGTAGGCTGACAGAGTGGTTAGAGGGTCGTTTCGGAGCTTGGCTCGGCGTCAGATTGGCAGTATTGATCAATTGGCTTTCGTTCGGGCTCATTCGGAGATGTTTTGCAGAATTGCTATTTTTAGCAGTTCCTGGCAGGCAGAGTGGGACCACTGCTATTTTTAGCAGTATGACTTTGGCAGCATCCGGAATCACTTCTGAGTTCGTCGGCATCAGACGGATCGGTAATCGGATGAGTAACGGGCGAGATATTAATATTTAATTATATTAATTAAATATTAAGTAATTAATGATTATATTATAAAGTTATAATTTTAAATTATAACTTAAGTTACCTGTCTTGAGGGGTGCGCCCATCATCAGAAAGGGGCCAGTTGGAGAATTAAAATATTATAAAATATTTTGGCTGGAGACTTTTGAATTATTAAAAGATTAAAATATGATATTTTAATTAAAACCCTATTATGGTGGAAATCGCACTTTTCAGCTTAATAAGGGTTTTGCCTTGGTTTCTGAGGGATTATGACATTGGAGAATCAGAGAAATTGATCAAGTCTTGCCAGAGCACAGAGACCTTAGGGTTTCGTCTCGAAATCGTCGGAGAACGAGCCATCTCCTTCGAAGCAGTTCAGAGGATGTGAAATAACATCTGATTTATTGCAGTCGTGGGATTTCTTCATCCAGAAGAAATTACAGAGCTTATAATTGATTCAAACATCAGAGGGTTTACTCATCCACAGAGCTTCAACATCTATTTCATACAGAAGACCCTCTATCTATCTAGGCGTCCATATTTGGAGATCTGGAGGGGTTTCACAAAGGCCGTACAAATCATTAAATGCAGCTGGTAGCCGTACCACTCAGCAAAGAGCCGTACTTATTCAATAGCCTGGGTTATAATAGTTATTCAGAGAGCTAAATCATTCAGAAGACATCTAATCTTCAAAGCGCCTACCTTTACTGAGATTCTGGAGGTTCAAGGGAGTGCCGTACCATTTGTGTGTTATTGCTGCTGTCTACAGAAGGCCGTACTTGTTCTGACAGGGCTGTACCTCTTCAACTCAGCCGTACCTTTTGATATTGATTCATAAGTCAGTTTAGTGGTGATAGAAATTAAGGCGCCTATGCTCTAGCAAGGATCTGGACCATCTATTAGAAGAGAAGGGGAACATTCATTGCTGCTGTACAAACTGTATTTGCTGACAGGCCGTACTTCTCATAATCTGGCCGTACTTCCCTCAAGAGAAAAAAAACACATTACATATTGGTCTTCTATCTTCCATTCTGGAGGCGCCTAGCATACTGGGACATTCCTTGGTTACCAGACGGAGAGAAGGGAGGAGTCAACTCAGCCGACTCATTGTGCATCTTCAGATTGCTGTTTACCAGGTTTCTTTCTTCATAAAAGAGTGTATTTTTATCTTGCATGTTAGCAGATCTACTTTGTAATGAGTTCATATGAATGATAGAATAAGTGCCTTCATTATACCTTGTCTTTCCTATGCATATTGGCCATTTTGGAATTATATAGGATTTATTATCTTTTTACCAGCAAACTGTACCTTTTCATTTAATGTTCAAAAACGTCAAAAACGTTCAAAAACCCAAAACTTAGCAAAAACATCAGAAAATTTCCAGAATCAGTATTAGGGGAAACAAGGGGTTTCTACAGTGGTAT
>VDFB02286078.1:0-12281 GCA_007258455.2 Sequoia sempervirens | reverse complement strand
GTTTCTTTCTTCATAAAAGAGTGTATTTTTATCTTGCATGTTAGCAGATCTACTTTGTAATGAGTTCATATGAATGATAGAATAAGTGCCTTCATTATACCTTGTCTTTCCTATGCATATTGGTCATTTTGGAATTATATAGGATTTATTATCTTTTTACCAGCAAACTGTACCTTTTCATTTAATGTTCAAAAACGTCAAAAACGTTCAAAAACCCAAAACTTAGCAAAAACATCAGAAAATTTCCAGAATCAGTATTAGGGGAAACAAGGGGTTTCTACAGTGGTATCAGAGCTAAATCCTGCCATCCTGAGGGTTTAGCCGTCTTCTGCAGCCGGAACAGTTAGGGTTTTACCAGGTATTTATTTATTCAGGCGAACTTTGGTTGTCAGGCACCAGGGTTTGATCTGGCAGCCGGGAATTATGGCTGACAGGTATTACAGGACTGATAGAACAGTTGATCTTAGAACAGAGACTCCTTACAATAACAGAGATCAGAACCGTGCGGAGGTCTTGCATGCACTCAGAGAACTTAGTGCAGGTCAACGACGGTCAAATGGTGTATTACAGCAGGTGGCAGTTGCACTTCAGAGACTGGATACTCCGAGGAGATCGTCACCACCTCGTGACGATGACAGAAGTGTTACAGGTTCGCGGAGAGCTCCTAGGTCAGTGTCACGGACAGCGGATAGGCCTACGAGGCCCACCTTCACGAGACAGGAGCCCGTTGAGGATATACCAGGTGAAAGGTATGAGGGTTTGTTCGCCGGCACACTTAGGGCAGCGAACAACGAGTGGCAGTTAGAGTCACCTGAGATTAGTGGGAGGATTACCATTGACAGGACACCGCAGAGCACAGAAGGAGAAGTGATTAGCATGTTTCGGGAGTATCGCAATCTACCTCAGAAGATTAAAGAAAAACTTTCTTTCGTGAGTTACGTGGATGTGCACCCGAGTCTTTGCCATAAGACAGAGTTCGAAAAACAGAGATATCTCACTACAGCTCGTGAGTTGTTTACACCTGGAGAGGATAGAGAATCTACATCTGATGATTATACAATTCTTCATGAGAGTGATTTGGTATCTTCAAATCCCTATGAAGTAGGCAGAAATTTGTGTGATGAATTCGATCGAAGTGCTGATTTGATCCATGAGTACACTAGCACAGCTTCGGGTAATGGCTTACCTACATCGTCCTTGCATGAGATGATCCGAGAAATTTCTGCCCTGAAGGCTACTTCTGATTTTTATGACAGCAATGGTGAAACGTCGTGTGAGCATGATACAACGACGGTTACACACATGCAAAGTAACCCTACTGAGTTGTTACACGAAGAGACTGTAGAGTTGGTTACTAGAGAGGCATTTGGTGTTGATAATTTATATCATGGCGAGTCTGATTTTTCGGATCAGACCTTTGGAAACGAGCCAGAGGATTCATATGTTGATATGGAATCCCAGGATCATGCGTTGGATGAGCATGCGGTCACTGTTGGAGTAGAAGCGTGTGAGGATACTGTCAGACCAGCAACTTCTACCGTACCAGTTGAGCCATCCTTCGAGGTACAGAGCAGCAGTACCTTAGATGTTGAGGTGTGCGTGGTTGAGAGCACACACGATGCTGCAGATTATGAGGTGAGCGATGACGGATCAGCGTCATATCATAGTGCATATGGTGAACCGGAAATCTTGTATGGGGGTCGTAAGTTTCAGAATCCTCATCATTTGGTTGGGCAACTACATGTAGACGACACTATGATTACCACCGCCCTTGAGCATTTTGACGTTGCTCGTCGGATGTTGACTACCTACAGTTGGAGTCCTTCTTCGACAGATGAGCACAGTGATAGTGGTTTTTCCCTTGCAGTGATACATGCACTCCGAGAAGCGATTGGAACAATGAAACAAAATTACCTAAGATTACTTGCAGACAGAGATTTCCTTCTCGAGTGGGATTGCATTTGTTATGATGCATGGAAGGGAAAAGAGGAGCGGATCGATGAGCTCACTCATGAGCTAGAGGTGACTATGGATTCACTGCTGAGCACCCAGTCTGCTCTTCGAGAGTCACAGTTACAGATTGAGAGGCTTACCGTGGCGTTGAGTTTGGCACAATCTTCACCACCTTCGGATATAGTTCAGTCTTGCATGGTAGTGGTTGGTGAGGAGTATACACCCATGGTTCATAGCAGTGTGGGAGATGTCGAGGATGAGGTTACTTCCATCACGGTCACAGGAGCAGTTGATATAGATAGGATGAGTGCACTCGATGAGAGTTGCAGTGAGCCTCGCATTGCACCAGGTTCTCATGAGACTAGTCCCGTGATAGGTGATGCAGGGCAGATCATTGATAGATCCTGTGACATGGTTGTTAATACACTAGAGAGTTGTGTGACAACCCTTGATACTTGTCCATCTTCACAGCAGATATTCAGAGTCTCATCCAGTTGGGAGATTGATACTTATGATGATTTGTTTTCCTTTCCTGGAAGCAAATCAATCTTGTCATACGATACAGTTGACTATGATCAGCAGCTGTTTGAGCCGAGTCAGGAGTACAACTCAGTTTATTATTCTAGCGATTCAGAGATGGATGATTCAGATCAGGATGGAGTGATTGTGCAGTTTGTGAATAATCCATTGTTTGAATTTGATGGTGGGGTAATCTATGATAACCCACTCTTTGAGTTGGACGCTGATCGTACTCTTGACGTTAGTTCCATGTTGGGTGATGATCGTAGTGTTTGGGATTGTTCCAGTGCATCGCAATTCCAAACCAGACTCACAGAGGAGTTTAATGAGGTGTACACGGTGAGGAGTGCTTATAGTTTTTCCTTTGATCCACCTGTACATGGTTCGTATTCGATGCACAGTACTTGTGCACAGGGTGATTCTTTCGGAGCAGCCGAGGGGAGTAATTCATCATGGTGTGCAGAGTTACCATCTTCACAAGATGGGATTAGCGGATGCAGGTACTTGACTCAGCAGTTTGCGGGGTATTACTTGCAGGGGCAGCAGTCTGTTTTACATCATGCCGATATGTATTTGACAGGGATTGATACTTCTGTGTCGCAGATTTTTCATACAGATACATGGCTACAGGGCAACTATGGTATTAGTTGGCATGATGGCTCAGACAGTTATCACATCCATGAGGGTTTAGCAGAGGACAGGGAGAGATTCAGGATAGTAGATGCTTCTAGTAGCTTTTATCTCTGCATGACGGATGGATGTGGATTCAGATTGTATTGGGATTCCAGTGGTGATAGCTTTGGCATCGAGTATGGGATGGGTCCCAATGGGTCACTTCACTATTCTCGCGATGGTGAAGTTGGAGGCGTGAGCCAGTTGGCGTACCGAGGAGGACCGGGCCACGCATGCACTTTACGCCGGGTTTGGGATCCGTGCATTGATTGGGCAGCTTGAGTTTTTGATGATGCAAGTAGGAGATGATCGTGATGTGTGACATTTTACGCTTTTGGGCCTTCCGAGGGATCGGAGTTTTCTTTATAGAGATTGCTCGGGGTCAAGCAATTTTAGGAGGGCGACCGTCATGTCCTATTTTACAGCACATCGTAGATCGGCCTATCAGAGACCCTCTGTAGGGTCACATGAGTGGTTACAGAGGGTCGCTTGCAAGTTTGGCTCAGCCGACAAGGCCATGGATCATTTGGCCTTCGCTGGGCTCCTCCTCGACGGACTTCTTTAATTGCTACTTTTAGCGCTCTCGCAAAAGGGGACCCCCGCTATTTCTAGCGTGATGGCTTTGGCGGCATCCGTAATCACTTCGCAGTTCGGGCTACTGTATCTAACAGAAAACGGATAAGTAATTCGAGTAGTATTAATATTTAATTACATTGATTAAATATTAATTAATTAATGATTATATTATAAAGTTATAATTTTTAATTATAACTTAAGTGATTGCCTTGAGGGGTGCGCCCAACATTAAAAGAGGCCAGTTGACGTTTAATTTAATATTAAAATATTTGACGGAGACTATTGAAAATAATTAAAGAATTAAAAGTCAATATTTTAATAATCCCTATTATTAAGGAATTCGCCCTTTTGAGAAGAATAAAGGTTTTGCATTGGAAAGAGAGCAATTATGACATTTGAGAATCAGAAATTGATCAAGTCTTTGCCAGAGCACTGAGACCTTAGGGTTTCATCTCGAAATCGTCGGAGAACGAGCCATCTCCTTCGAAGCAGTTCAGAGGATGTGAAATAACATCTGATTTATTGCCAGTCGTGGGATTTCTTCATCCAGAAGAAATTACAGAGCTTACAGTTGATTCAAACACCAGAGGTTTGGTTTATCCACAGAGCTTCAGCATTTATTTCATACAGAAGACCTTCTAGTTATCTAGGCGTCCATATTTGGGAATCTAGAGAGTTTTCAAAGGAGCCGTACAAGTCATTTAATGCTGCTGCTGCAGCCGTACCAATTGCTAACAGCCGTACAGCTCAAAGCCTCTCAGGGATTCAAATATCAGAGCCTATTCAGGGGTTTCAGAGAGATACTTTCTTCCAGAAGATATCAAGCAATATAGGCGGCCATAATCTTAGCATCCAGAGCCTCTGGAAAAGGCCGTACTTTTTATTCACACCAGCAATCTGTACTTGGCCGTACTGTCATGAAAAAGACGAGTTGTGATCTCTGGAGAAAATACCTAACACTTGGTTTCCATCTTTCACCTTTGGTGGCGCCAAGGTATCAGGAATCATTTGCTAGTGCCAGAGTTTAGACACCGATTACAAGTGAGCCGTACTATCTTCATTTTGTGCAGCAGCAGGCCGTACAATACAGTCAGGCCGTACTTGCTGAGAAAGGTGTGTTTCTTCATCATATGAGAAACGCCTCTTTCCTTGACTTCCCACAATCTCCAGTACAGGCGCAGGCTATTTGGGCATCATCAGACGTTATCATTCAGAGGGAGAAGATCATCATTTACCTCAGCCGTACATTTCTGTACTTCTGTTGCAGCAATTTCCAGGTTCTTAAAATATTGAAAATTCATTGTTTAATTCATTGCATGTATCTGGGTATTTTTGTAATCGTCTCTGGAAGAGTAATAAATGTGATGGCATCTATATTCCATAGTCTTTAGAGTTGAATGATTTTTATTTGAATTCATTTCATATTTCAAGCAAAAATCGTACCATTCATTTATTGCTCCAAAAACTCAAAAATTGCACAAAACCCTAAAACGTCAGAAAACCTTCAAAAGTCAAACAAAACAATCGATGAAGGGGAAACAAGGGGTTCCTACATCGTAAGTTACAACTATCGGCTTCAAATTATAAATGCTGGTCCAATAAATCGTTGATTCACAACAACGATGTGAAATCAACAAATGAATCCATGCCATGTGTCAGCACATCATTCATTCATCGTTGTTTAACCATCGCACCATTCCTGTCCGTTAATCGCACCACCGCAAGCCCTATGCACGACTATCACGAGATGGTGGGTCACCTTAACTTTTCATTGTTATCGGCTCATCGAAGTGTCGGAGCTATCGAAGCATCAGAGGATCGGGCGTCGAGCAAACATTGACAGACTTTCCACTCAAACCCCCCGACATCTCCGATATGTCAATACCCGACTATCGAACCAAGGCACCACCAAAGCTATTGGAGGTCGGGGATGTCAAAGACTTCGCAACATTTAAGAACTTTCAACGACCGAACTCCAATCGCCAATCCATCCGACTGTCAATTGTCGATACTCCAAAGCAGACTAAGTAACAAGTCTAAAGCTTAACCAACTTAACACGCAACCACCGACATGCCGATGCTCGATCGCCGATACAGGCCAGTAATTTGAGGCACTACTTCTCAACAAAAGAACCCGAAATTCAAATATTATTTTGGAGCCTTCTATGGGGTCGGCCCAAAATAAACAATAAATTCAAATATTATTTAACAATAATTTAAATTTATTAATTATTATTTATTATTATTTAGTAATTAAAGTTCAGACGTTGATGGTGTTCAAAAACACCTTTCCCGCCAACGATTTTGGGCCTCATCAAGTAATGGGGACATGACAGAATAGAAAAAGGGATGAGAGTTCATTTGTGGATATATGCTGGATTATTATTATTTTGTTTGGTTTGTGGTGGAGCTCTTCAAAGTTTGAAACCCTAGGTGGGAATTCCTACGGGTATCTAGTTTCGGTAGTGAAAGATTCCACTCTAGCTGGATTCAAGCGGATTCATCCAAGATTCGCACTTGCACGATAACGCGGTGGTTCCAAATTTGTGAGTCTCCTACAGAGACAAATTTGTAGAGTAACAATTATTATTTTGGAGTATGAAAATGTTTTTTGTGTTGGTCGAAATATATTGAGGAGTTTGTATTGTTGTTTGATTGTATTGGCTGCCATAATATTGGTGTTTTCAAAGCTAGTCGTGGGTAATATTCTTTGCTCATACTAGCAATTGCAAATTTGAGGAATAATGATAAATACCTATTGCACTTTTCATATTAGAGTTACTCAGCTCATGCATTCAAGTCGATTGAGGTTAGAATATGGCTCCCAAGTTATATTGAACGCCATTGCTAGCTCTAGAGGGTAACTATGGCTCTTGTGATTGGAGAGGCGATTAGCAGATTGGACGTGAGGTTCATAGCCAGCACCATAACTTTATTTTTGCCGCCCCTTTTTGTTGTTACAGTTCGACTTGTCTAAAAAGCCGTCAACTTCTATATTGGCCGCCACTCATTGACATTTATGTGGATTGGAGATGGGTCATTAATGGCTAGCATCATGGGAGGAGTCTAAGCAAAAATAAGGAGTCGAGTTGGTCCTATTCAGAATCGCACAGCAATAAGGGAACCGTGGGATTCTTTTCCCACGTCATTTTGGATAGTCACCAAGCTTTTTGAGGAACAAAAGTATATTTTCCAAGCCTACCACGGCTAGCAAAGACATGTGGAGTAAGTATATTGTTGTTAGAAGTTTGCACTCAATTCTGGAGGCTGCAAACAAGGGTCATGAGCCTCACAAGGAAGCCATTGTCAAAGTAGGAGGTGTTGCGATCACTTCCCAAGCCCATAAGTCTGAATACAAATTGGAATCCATCACCAGGTCAGGGAAATAAGTTGTGAGTGTATGGATATTCCAATTGATGTAATTTTTTGAGTTAGTCGATTGTGTAATCTTGCATGCAAGGTTCATTTTCAGTCTAAGTGCAATTGCCATCCTTGCATGTAATATTCCAGCTTTCATATTGTATGGCATTGAATATAAATCAACTTCATTTTATATGTAAATTATCTTATGAATAGTGTTTGTGAAAAGAAAATCTGAAACTACATATAAACAAAGCATGCCAACAGTTTGACAAAATGTCTCATATGTCAAACTAAGAAAACCGAAAAATATCGTTCAAAACAAGTGGGAATTTTACAATAACTCTTCTTGTAGTATTGGGGTTTTATCTCATTATCGCTGCCCTCATTCTTTGCATATGGACATTTGGAAGCAAAATGTCTTACTTTTCCGCAACTGAAGCACTTGAAAGTTAACTTACCTTTGTATTTCCCCAATCCTTTCTTTAGTCTTCTCATGAAGTGAGCTTCTTCTTTATCTAAATCATCATCGTCACTTGGTTCATGCTCCTTATTTTTTCCTTTTCTTGAAACTTTGAAGGCTGCCTCCTTTTTGGATGTTTGATCAATGGTTCTCATCTCATAAGCAATTAGGATCTCATGCAACTCATCTTTTGTTAGATTGTCAAGATCTCTTATTTCTTTAATGGTAGAAACCTTTGCATCAAAATGCAAAGGGAGGGACCTAAGAACCTTTTGCACAACTTTGGATTCTTCGATCTCTTCAACAAGACCTTTAATGGTATTGGCTATCTCATCCACACGAAGAAGGTATTGAGCAATATTTTCTTCTTCTTCCATTTTGAGGCTTTCAAACTATCCTCTGTGAATTTGAAGCTTTGCCATTCTAGCTTTGTCATCTCCTTAATAAATATTTTTCAACTTTTCCCTCATCTCTTGTGCAAATTTGTAATGCATCACCTTCACGAACTCAGATTCAAATAGCCCACAAAGAATAGCATTCTTGTCCTTGGCATTACATTCACTAAGTTTCTTTCCAATAGTATCAATTGCAAGAGTTTCAAGAGTTGTATAACCATCATTGTACCATCAACAATGGATTGTCAAATATCAAAACCTAGAGCACTCAAATATGTTTCCATTCTTATGCTCCAAAACACATAATTAGTTCCATCAAACAAAGGTGCGCTATTTGAGGAGAAACCAAATCCATCATGACCAGCCATGTGTGCTTCTCAAGATCTACCTTCTTGCTTGTTAGGCTTATATTTGAAGGAACTGGATCTAATACCAATTAAAGAGCACACGCTTATACTGAGAGGGGTGAATAAGTATAAGAACAATTTTTAACTTTTAAAAAATGAATAATCAAAACTTGATAGTACAAATGAACCATAAGCAAAATGAACACCAATTTTATGTGGAAAACCCTTTCGGGAAGAAACCACGACAAAATATTTGCTTTTATTAATAAGTAGGCACCAACCTACATAAGACACCAATCTTCAATTACAAAAGTGAGCACCAACTCACAGCTAAGCACCAACCAGGATATCAAAAATGATAGGCACCAACCTACACACTACTGAGTATAATATATTTTAATGAAAGACGAATAACAGCAAACCCCTTCTTTAAATCAACTTCTTCAAAATTGAACTTTATTTCTGCACTTATCTTCTTGTCCAAATCTACCCTTTACACCATTGTTCTCCTTCTAATGGCGGCCTGCAATCTCATGTATGTCATGCTGCTTCTTTTTCACTCACCCATTTTTCTATCTATAAAAAAAACCTTAATCTTCTTTTATAAAATTAAACCTATGAGGCACTTTTTAATTTTTGCATACTATCATTCTTTTAGCATGCTTTTTTTCATGCATAAGGGAAACTGTATTTTTCTGCTCTTTTTATGCTGGTGTTGCTTTTTTCTATTCTTGAATTAACTATGCTTTCTTTGTTTTTTTATACTTGGTGTTGCTTTTTTCTTTTTGCATGCTTTGCTTTTTCTTTTTGCATGCAATTATCAAACTCCATGTTTCATTCAATTATCCAACTCCACATTTCATGCAACCACTAATTTATTCAACTCCACCTTTCATGCAATATATCACTGCATGTCCTTTAATATATCGTTGGACGTTTCCTTTGACATCAATGAAATATTCTAACAATAATTTAAAAATTAAAAAGTAAATATGTTATTTCAAGAAAGGTGGAGCAGTTACAAAAAGGGGGAATAAAGCTTTTGGGAAGCTCATTTCCAAATTATGCTTGGTTTTATTTATTTTTTGGTTTTTTAGAGAACCTGGTTCAGGAGCTTGAGGATGGAAACCCTCGAGTTCAAAGGATTGGATGAAAACCCAATTCCTTTACTAGCAGAATCACTCAGATTTCGCAGCTATGCATCATCATTTGAAGTTTTAAAAATTGGGAAGTCTCTTGCAAAGATAATTTTCAGAGGGACAAGAATTTCAGTTTGTAAGTTGTCTAAATATGATATTTTTTCTTATACCCAGCTATACAATTTGGGTTATTCAAAAGTTTATCATGAGGAAGTATTTTCTATACTGGAATTATCGTATCATTAACTTGAGCACCATAATATTCAATTGAGTCGCATATAAAACTTGCTTTAGCTATTTATATGTATTTTCTAGCCGCTGCAAATAGAGTAGCACGATGCATTGACTAGCAGTGTCGATTTAAGATGTTGCCATATGAGTTATAGGGGAACCAAATGAATTAAAATAGGATTTGTATATTTAAGGGGAACTGTATGATGTTATAAGACTCCAGTTTATACAAATTAGAAGTTGAACTTAAGCATCGATTTCATATCATATTGTTCCCTTAATTTCTGACCATCATATTAATGTCAAATGGGGGTGTATTTATTTGAGTCTGCTTCACGGACAGTAATGAGGCCGTCCTTCAAAAAGTAGAGCTAGTTATTTTTTGAATAAGTCTCAACTGATAATAGGAAACGCCGCACAATTCAAAGATTGAAAAAAAGCATTAATTTATTCCTTTAATTAATGCCAAGCGCTGAGTTTTCCTATGGGAGCTATTTGTTGCAAGATATAGCACCAAATTCATTCATATAAAGGGAATTATTGAATATTAGAGGAATTTTTGTTGATGATTATGGCAGCATCGGTCATAACTTCCAGATCAGATCGCACAAAGTAAACAATTAAATCATAGCCTATTGGCATTTAATTGTTAAATTGGATATTCTTGATTGGCCACGACTTTTATTATATGTTGATTAAACATTAATTAATATTGATTTGTGGAGAAGATATGAATTTAATAAAGAGGCGCGATCTTGAGAAGGCCAACTTCTTGTAAATTAAAAGTCATGTTTCTTAATAAGGCCGACATGCTATTTTGAAGAGGCACGTCTCTCCCATTGATTGGTATATATACATCCTCATTTGTACTCCATTGATCATCCATTCATTAGCATTCATATCCAGTTCGAGTTATCCATGTGTGAGCTCATCTCAAGAGCAAATTGAGATCTGAGTAGAAGGCTGAGATTATAGTTAAGCAGTTTGCATCATACAGTTTCAGTATTTGCATCAGTTTGTGGTGCTTTGTTTTGGCCTTCTTATCGGCCTATTGTATAAGTGACATTCTTGTTGAGATTCAATAATATAAGAGAGATTATTGGCTGGGTTTTTCTCCCTCAAGAAGGTTTTCCCAGGGTGTCTGCTGTGTCTTGTGTAGATTTTTGAATTAATTTCTGTGCATATAAATCTGATCATATAATCTAACAATTTTAAGTTTGCAAAATCTCATCGCCTTTTTTTAAGTTTCATCGAATATTCTTAAAGAGGCCCGAACTATTTCGTATAGTAAAGGAAGGTAGTGTGGTTTTCAAAGATAGGAACTCAAGTGAGAGAAGTTGACGCCAATGTTGGAGTGATGCAACCAGCTGGGAAGAGACAGAGAATAGCAAATATAAAGCCGGCACTAACTTTATCCTCTGTCGCCATCAAGAAATTTAAAAGGGTTGTGAATAATACTTGTCGTACTAGGAGAAGGAGCACCAAACTCTTAGAACACATTAAATATAATTTGCCTTGAGTCTCAGGTCAGATTTATAATATTCCTACTTTTTAAATTGTAATGCTAGCTTAAAAGAATGTGTTTTCGAATGTGATTATCTGAGTTAAATATTTTACCGTGGGCACTCCTGGCATTTGAAAATTTGTGTTTGAAATATATCTATGTATTGTAAAATTTTAATGAACAGATTAATGCACAGAAAATTAATTCAAAATCAGACACAATAACACAGCAGATACCCTGGGAAAACCCTCCTCTTAAGGGAGAAAAACCCAGCAACAAAGATCTCTCTTATATATATAAATAGAGGCAACAATCCTCTTTACAATGAGGCCAATAACAAGGCCAACCTTCAGCACCTACACAAGATGCAATGGCAGATGATAATCTGCACCTTCCAATATCTAACTCTGCCCTTGAAACAATTCGCAATCTGCTCTTAATGCAATTCGCACTTGACTGAATTCGTAATCTGCACTATAAGGAATTCGCACTCTCAATAGAAGAATATAATATCGAACTTGCTTGATGATTTACAATGAGAGAGTGATCTCTTATATATACAATATGAAGGGACGCCACCCTTATCTTGATACAAGTCGGCCAAATATAAAATATATCTTCTTTTAATTAATCGCGCCAATGAAGGGAGGTCGGCCATAATATAAATAACGTATTAAATGTTTGTTGCTTAACAAATGAAAAACTCTTTATAAGAATCGCGCCTCTTGAATTCAAATAAATTAAATAGCATCATGCTATTATTTAATTTATTACCAGGAGGATATTGCAGGAAGTTACTTCTGACGCTGCAATAGATCATTAACACTCCCTCTCAGCTAGGGAGTAGACTTCCACCTGCACAGGACTTATCACCTCAACGTGATGTCCATCATATTGGCTACAACCAAGTATGAAAAGAAGAATATCACCTCAACGTGATATTAGATATCGCCTCAACACGATATCAACCATAATGGCTACAACCATACTATGGTGTGTACAAGTGTTCATCACTTGCGTGATGTTGTCACCTCAACATGATATTCATAAGTACAAGATGTGTCATGGAGTCTCACACATGACATCCACCATGACTCAAGCTCAAAGGGTGGAAACAAGGGC
>VDFB02286077.1:0-17854 GCA_007258455.2 Sequoia sempervirens | reverse complement strand
CAGTTTGTAAGTTGTCTAAATATGATATTTTTTCTTATACCCAGCTATACAATTTGGGTTATTCAAAAGTTTATCATGAGGAAGTATTTTCTATACTGGAATTATCGTATCATTAACTTGAGCACCATAATATTCAATTGAGTCGCATATAAAACTTGCTTTAGCTATTTATATGTATTTTCTAGCCGCTGCAAATAGAGTAGCACGATGCATTGACTAGCAGTGTCGATTTAAGATGTTGCCATATGAGTTATAGGGGAACCAAATGAATTAAAATAGGATTTGTATATTTAAGGGGAACTGTATGATGTTATAAGACTCCAGTTTATACAAATTAGAAGTTGAACTTAAGCATCGATTTCATATCATATTGTTCCCTTAATTTCTGACCATCATATTAATGTCAAATGGGGGTGTATTTATTTGAGTCTGCTTCACGGACAGTAATGAGGCCGTCCTTCAAAAAGTAGAGCTAGTTATTTTTTGAATAAGTCTCAACTGATAATAGGAAACGCCGCACAATTCAAAGATTGAAAAAAAGCATTAATTTATTCCTTTAATTAATGCCAAGCGCTGAGTTTTCCTATGGGAGCTATTTGTTGCAAGATATAGCACCAAATTCATTCATATAAAGGGAATTATTGAATATTAGAGGAATTTTTGTTGATGATTATGGCAGCATCGGTCATAACTTCCAGATCAGATCGCACAAAGTAAACAATTAAATCATAGCCTATTGGCATTTAATTGTTAAATTGGATATTCTTGATTGGCCACGACTTTTATTATATGTTGATTAAACATTAATTAATATTGATTTGTGGAGAAGATATGAATTTAATAAAGAGGCGCGATCTTGAGAAGGCCAACTTCTTGTAAATTAAAAGTCATGTTTCTTAATAAGGCCGACATGCTATTTTGAAGAGGCACGTCTCTCCCATTGATTGGTATATATACATCCTCATTTGTACTCCATTGATCATCCATTCATTAGCATTCATATCCAGTTCGAGTTATCCATGTGTGAGCTCATCTCAAGAGCAAATTGAGATCTGAGTAGAAGGCTGAGATTATAGTTAAGCAGTTTGCATCATACAGTTTCAGTATTTGCATCAGTTTGTGGTGCTTTGTTTTGGCCTTCTTATCGGCCTATTGTATAAGTGACATTCTTGTTGAGATTCAATAATATAAGAGAGATTATTGGCTGGGTTTTTCTCCCTCAAGAAGGTTTTCCCAGGGTGTCTGCTGTGTCTTGTGTAGATTTTTGAATTAATTTCTGTGCATATAAATCTGATCATATAATCTAACAATTTTAAGTTTGCAAAATCTCATTGCCTTTTTTTAAGTTTCATCGAATATTCTTAAAGAGGCCCGAACTATTTCGTATAGTAAAGGAAGGTAGTGTGGTTTTCAAAGATAGGAACTCAAGTGAGAGAAGTTGACGCCAATGTTGGAGTGATGCAAGCAGCTGGGAAGAGACAGAGAATAGCAAATATAAAGCCGGCACTAACTTTATCCTTTGTCGCCATCAAGAAATTTAGAAGGGTTGTGAATAATACTTGTAGTACTAGGAAAAGGCGCACAAAACTCTTAGAACACATTAAATATAATTTGCCTTGAGTCTCAGGTCAGATGTATAATATTCCTACTTTTTAAGTTGTAATGCTAGCTTAAAAGAATGTGTTTTCGAATGTGATTATCTAAGATAAATATTTTACCATGGGCACTCCTAGCATTTGAAAATTTGTGTTTGAAATATATCTATGTATTGTAAAATTTTAATGAACAGATTAATGCACAGAAAATTAATTCAAAATCAGACACAATAACACAGCAGATACCCTAGGAAAACCCTCCTCTTGAGGGAGAAAAACCCAGCAACAAAGATCTCTCTTATATATATAAATAGAGGCAACAATCCTCTTTACAATGAGGCCAATAACAAGGCCAACCTTCAGCACCTACACAAGATGCAATGGCAGATGATAATCTGCACCTTCCAATATCTAACTCTGCCCTTGAAACAATTCGCAATCTGCTCTTAATGCAATTCGCACTTGACTGAATTCGTAATCTGCACTATAAGGAATTCGCACTCTCAATAGAAGAATATAATATCGAACTTGCTTGATGATTTACAATGAGAGAGTGATCTCTTATATATACAATATGAAGGGACGCCACCCTTATCTTGATACAAGTCGGCCAAATATAAAATATATCTTCTTTTAATTAATCGCGCCAATGAAGGGAGGTCGGCCATAATATAAATAACGTATTAAATGTTTGTTGCTTAACAAATGAAAAACTCTTTATAAGAATCGCGCCTCTTGAATTCAAATAAATTAAATAGCATCATGCTATTATTTAATTTATTACCAGGAGGATATTGCAGGAAGTTACTTCTGACGCTGCAATAGATCATTAACACTCCCTCTCAGCTAGGGAGTAGACTTCCACCTGCACAGGACTTATCACCTCAACGTGATGTCCATCATATTGGCTACAACCAAGTATGAAAAGAAGAATATCACCTCAACGTGATATTAGATATCGCCTCAACACGATATCAACCATAATGGCTACAACCATACTATGGTGTGTACAAGTGTTCATCACTTGCGTGATGTTGTCAACTCAACGTGACATTCACAAGTACAAGATGTGTCATGGAGTCTCACACATGACATCCACCATGACTCAGCTCAAAGGGTGGAAACAAGGGCTTTCACCTCAAATTCCTCCGTCTCAGAGGAAAATGCATTAACAAGGGCTTGCACCTCAAATTGCCTCGCAGGGGAAATGCATAACAAGGCTCACCACATCGAGACTCTTACCATTGCTGGCTGATTTCTACCATACCAAGCTTATCTCTAAGTACACAAACCTTTATCCCGCGAGGCTTTAAGTAGAATACCGCCGTTCGCTTCATCGTCAAATTCTCAATTGTACAAATTCCCTTCCTCAAGACTATATCTCCTATAGTGGTGCTTCATCTCAACATGCTTAGTTCTATCATAAAACACAGGATTGACAGAAGGCTTCACACAGCTCTGGTTATCATAATAAATGATAGTAGGCTCCAATGATTGTCCAAACAATCCTACAAGGAGCTTACGAAGCCACACTGCTTCTCGAGCTGCCAAACAAGCTGCAATATATCACGCCGTTTTTTTGGGCACATGGTGATGATCGCCTCGCCGCATTCGGTGAAATCATAGCTAAACCCAAACTGAAGCAACAACCAGAGGTGCTATTCAGATCTGTGACACAACCTGCCCAATCAGAATCAGTGAAACCATGTAACTCCAAATCTGCATCTGAAGTGTACCTCAACCCATATCCAATTGTTCCACGCAAGTATCTCAGGATATGTTTAGCTGCAACAAGATGTATCTGTCTCTAATCACAATAAACGCTAAGTACCACCGTGACAGCAAATATCAAGTCTAGTGTTAATCTAGATACACCAAGGGATCCAATCACTGTCGCACGGTGATCCACCAAATCTGAACTAGTCAGCAGCCCTTCAATTTATGTAGATTGGTCTCCATAGTGTAGACATGGATTTAACCATCATGCCAAATTTATATATCAATGGTGTGTACTTCCTTGACCTCTATAATCATCTCATCCGGAGCTCGCTGCATTTAATCCGGAAGTAATGCAGCCCAAGGTCCTCATCTCAAATTCAAGTCAACTCCTCTTACACTAAGAATCAGTGATCTCTAGTCAGATCGATCATCAACATATAAACCAAAATTGTGCATCACCATTGATTACCTTGAAGTAGAGGATTTGAGTCAAGATCATCTCTCTCGAAGCCCAACCCTGACAGTACCTATCAATCCTTTTCTCGCATTACGCAATTAGTGGAGCTTGTTTAGACATATGCCTTTTTCTAATTTGCAAACATGTGACTCTTTCCTATGACTCAAATCCATCAGGTTGCTCTATATAAACCTCTTCCTCAATCACTCCATTGAGAAAGGTTGTCTTCACGTCCATCTAGTGAATCTTCCATCCTCTAGATGCAGCAATAGCAATGATGGTTCTAACAGAAGTATAGCGAGCAACAGGAGCAAATGTTTCTTCATAATCAACTCCCTCTTTCTGAGAGAACCCACGAGCCACAAATCTTGCTTTGTACTTCTCAATGCTTCCATCTGCAACATGCTTAATCTTGAATAGCCATTTAGAAGATACCATAGACTTTCCCTCGAGTCTAGGAACAATATCCCAAACATCATTCTTAAGAATTGACTGACATCTCCGTTATAGCATCTCCAAACTTGATCACTAGATGCTTCCTCAACAGTAGGCTCTCGATCATAATCCGACTCATCAAGGCAAATATAACCGGAGAACTTACGTACCTTTGCTTTCATATGAACGTGTTCTAGGAGTTGCAAAGCTTTCACCACTTGCATAGTAACGACTCATTCTGTGAGGTCTCTTTCTCCCAATAACAACGTCGAGCTCACGTAGGTTCCGTTCAATGTGGACTAATATCTTCTTTGGCTCCTTCAAGTTTCTCTCAATCTCGTGAGTATGGCTCAACTCATCCCTGAGGAACTTCTATTATCAACTTCATATGAACCCCCGGATCTAAATGCAACATCTTCCTTGAATGTGACATCTCTACTGATCTCAATCAATTTCTGACCTGAAACATATATCCTGTAGGCTTTTGATGTCTCACTGTAGCCCACAAATATTCTCTTCTTGCCAGAAGGCTCCAACTTGGTTCTCCTTTCCTTGGGAACATGAACATAGACAGGACATCCAAAGATCCTCAAGTGACTGACTTCAGGCTTCTTCCCTGTAAAGGCTTCTTCTAGAGTGATATTCTCCAAGATCTTATGAGGACTTCTATTTTGAACATATACAATTGTCCTAGAAGCTTCTACCCATAAGAATGTTTGCAAATCTTGATCATGGATCATGGCCTTTGCTGCTTCCACGATCGTCCTATTCTTTCTTTTTGCAACACCATTTTGTTGAGGATTGTAGGGAACACAGAACTCCCTCTTAATCCCTGCATCAATACAAAATTCGAAATTACCGTGAGGTGTATTCTCCACCATTGCTCTATCTATGACCTTGATTCTTTTACCGTAAAGATTTCTACTGTGCTTTAAACTCTTTAAACCTATCCAACACTTCCTCAGACTCTTTAGATTTCAAAAAATAAATCCAAGTTTTCCTAGAGTGGTCATCAATAAACAAAACATAATACAAGAATCCACTCGAAGACGAAACAGACATAGGACCACATAAATCAGAATGAATAAGATCTAAAACACACTTAGATCTACTTTCTCTACTATGAAAAGGGGCTTTATATTCTCACCCACCGCGCAGCCCTTGCAAGTACCTTTTGTGCCCTGCTGGAACTTAGGAAGGCCCCAATACCATCTTCTTCTATGATAGGTAACGCCGGAAGCGTAGTGAGCCAATCTCCATGCCAAAGACTCCAAAGACTTGAAGAGTCATGAACCAAAGCCAGGAAGAACGTAAAAGTAGCATCTTTGTAAAGGTTTTCATGTCTAACTCCAATTACTTTATAATCCTGAAGCTAGTGTTCCATCTATACAGGAACTTTGCCTTTGGAGAAGGCAACGATATCCTTTATCTTCTCCAAAGCTGAAATAGAAATAAGATTGCTACTAACTTGTGAATGAAAGAACATTACCCAATTGAAGTGATATGCCGGAATCCAAATGAAGTGTAGAGGTCCCAATTCTTTTCACGGAGTAGCTAGCATCATCTCCAATGATGACTTGTTCAAAAGACTCCTTTTCCACCAAACTTGATAAGTGTTCCTTAAAGCCGGTGATGTGTCGTGAAGCACCACTATCGATTATCCAAGTGTTGGTGTCGGAAGGTACACTGCTTGATAATGCCGAATAGAACAAATATTCACTTGAATCCTTTTGAGGAGAGGCATCATCAACATCTGCAATGGTGGCATGTTGCTTAGGTCTAGTTAGACAATACTTGCCGCCCAATCCATCACATCGTTATTTGAATCTGGACATCCTCTCTTCTTGAAATGGAGGAGCATCATTTCCTTGTCACGATTCCTCTCAAGCAACTTTTCCATCTTTCTTGAAGTTATGGAAAGCAGAACATGAATGTTTTCATTCTTTGAACTTTGACCAACACCTCTTGCCACCAACCTTGATTCTTCTTGAATGCAATCAGATATTAGGCGATCAAACTTAGGCAATTTCGATCTTGCACTGATTCCTTGAATGTAAGATTCCCAAGACAAAGGTAGACCATTGAGAGCAAGCATAATAAGTCTTTATTATCAACCATATGCCCCATTGTTGAGAGTCGATCCTTAAATTCGCAATCCCTAGCAGTGCAATCAAGTCAACTGTCATCTTCACATGATGAAGTTGTTGCTTCAAAGGCAAGCGTCGAATGGCATTGCTTGATTTCGCATATCTCTTCCAAGGTCTCGACATATCTTCTTTGCTGTCTTTCTAACCCAGAGATGATTGGAATACATCCTGACTAATCAACCAATATCTTCATTGCTTTAATGTCTTTCTTCACCCACTGCAACTTTTCTTCTTCCTCCTCAGGTTCAGGAACGCTAGACTCCACGAACTCACCCAAGTCATTTTCACAGTAAGCATGATCCTAAATCTCCATGAAGTGAAGTTAGATGCACCCTCGAGTCTATCCTCAACCTTCAAACCATTCACCATCTTGACTGATGTGGATAAGTGAACAATAAAAAAAGGGTATTGATTTATACACTGATCAACAACCTCAAACTGCCTGATACCATGTAAAATTTTAATAAACAGATTAATGCACAGAAAATTAATTCAAAATCAGACACAATAACACAGCAGATACCCTAGGAAAACCCTCCTCTTGAGGGAGAAAAACCCAGCAACAAAGATCTCTCTTATATATATAAATAGAGGCAACAATCCTCTTTACAATGAGGCCAATAACAAGGCCAACCTTCAGCACCTACACAAGATGCAATGGCAGATGATAATCTGCACCTTCCAATATCTAACTCTGCCCTTGAAACAATTCGCAATCTGCTCTTAATGCAATTCGCACTTGACTGAATTCGTAATCTGCACTATAAGGAATTCGCACTCTCAATAGAAGAATATAATATCGAACTTGCTTGATGATTTACAATGAGAGAGTGATCTCTTATATATACAATATGAAGGGACGCCACCCATATCTTGATACAAGTCGGCCAAATATAAAATATATCTTCTTTTAATTAATCGCGCCAATGAAGGGAGGTCGGCCATAATATAAATAACGTATTAAATGTTTGTTGCTTAACAAATGAAAAACTCTTTATAAGAATCGCGCCTCTTGAATTCAAATAAATTAAATAGCACCATGCTATTATTTAATTTATTACCAAAAGGATATCGCAGGAAGTTACTTCTGACGCTGCAATAGATCATTAACATGTACGGTATTTGAAATTGTGTAAATTTTAAGTGATGAAAGACATGCAAACAACTACTATCAAACAATGAATGTTAAGTGAAGAACAAACTCAAAACAACAATTCGGTGAATTATTTGACGAAATGTCTGAGCCGCCAAATTGGTGAAAATCAAAAAAAAATTGCATACAAATTTAGGATGGGATATTACAATACATCAATAGCATTAATAATTGTTCCAAGGCATGCTCCTATCCTAACCATATTAGGAATTCTTTGGAAATGTTTGCAAACCACATTCTCAAGAATGGTTGTCCTTGTATTACGAGAGCCATCCATCCATCTCTAGGTTACGTACTTGAGAAGACCTTCAAGCCCAGGAGCACTCACCACCTCCTGGCCCACGAACATGGTAGGATCTCAAATCCACTCCAACCCTCAATCCACCTTCGAGGCGCACCATCATCCTTGATCAAGCCCAAGAGCACTCATTCGCCTCCCAGCCCACAAGCATGGCATGATCTCCAATCCATCCATCTCGAGCTGGTGTGCTTGATAAGATGCATCATGAAGACTACCTTCCACAACAAGCCCAAGAGCACTCACACACCTCTTGGCCCACGAGCCTACATCTCGAGTGGCGTGCTTGATGAAGGAAAGACCGGCACTTCACCTCTCGTGAACTTGAAAGGCTGGTTGTCCTTCCTATTTGCAAGCCATTTCTAATAAATTCAAACCGATTACTTATAGAAATTAGCTATATGAATTTGCTATTAAATACTCTTAGAAGGAAATGCAATTAAATTACTTACAATTAGCAATCAATTAATTTCTGCAAGGTATATCTATAAATCTATTTATTTGTAATATGATACTATTCTTAAACTTATCTCACAATATTATTAGTGCTGAAAACAATATTTATTTCTGCCTTTATGACTCAATTTCCTTTTTACTTTTCCAATTTTCAGTTTGATCAAATTAATGCCCTTCTCCAATAATTTGATCTATCTTTTATATATTTAATTGAGAGGGAGTCACAACTCTTCATCTTACCCTTTGCAAGAGTCACAACACATCGCTGCCTAAACTCTTAATAATTTACTTTTAATTTTTTGTTTTGTGGATCGCAGCTAATCCACTTTATTTATCCTTAACCAATTATCTTGGCAGGATCACTACCTTTTGATTTATTCACCTTTGTTTTTAGAGGAGGCAATCAATGAATTAATATTGCTGCCATCTGCTTATTTAATATCATGAGTCAATTACCACTTTGGCGAGGGCATGAAAATTCCGTACCGCACTCACTCTCAAAATTGGGAAAGAAGAATCTTTGAAACAAAGCATAGATGAATTGGAAAAGTTAGATGAAAATAGACTATTGGCAATCTACCATCAAAATACGAAATGAAATAGATAGAAGGCCTAGCACGACAAAAATCTGAGACATAAAACCTTCTACAAAATTGACATGGTGTTGCTTTACGACAATAAGTTTAAGAAACAAGGAAAATTAAAGGTTAGATGGTTGGGCCCATACTACATTGATGACATATTAGAATCTAGAGCTGTCAAACTAAGAACACTTAACAAAGTTTTATAATGCTATGTCAACAGTGCAAGATTAAATCATTACCATCAATTTGCAAGATAAAACTAAAAATTCATAAATCATTTGTATCATATGTATTATAACTGTACCACAGATGTACTATATGCAAAAACAAAGTAACCCACCAAAAAAAGAAACAGTAGAAAGCTAATGGCTAGAAAAGTGCAAGAAGATAGAAAATGGATATACTAATTAGGGCACTTCCCATCGTTAGCTACCTATAAACCCACACAACCTCTCATTACTCCTCACTTGTGTTTCTCAATTTTACAAACATTTGCACCTTCATGCAGCTCACACTTGATACTATGAAACTTTCACCCTCACTTCTATGACCTAGCCTCTACAACACACCCTAAAACAATGGCTGCACCTATTCTCCTCGATATCTCTCAAAAGCCCTAAGTACAAGAAATTTACATGTAAAGCAATGGAAATGGACCTCGATGGAGCCTTCTCCATAGCACCAGCAAATGTTATCTACGTAGAGGATGTGCGCAAATACATTCATGTGCCACCCAAAGAGATCGATCATATAGGATTTAGAAACACTTAGACAAACCCTCCTCCGACCAAGAGGAATAGAATATTTGCTGCAATATCAACAAGTGGGTAAACAGAGACTGAATGTGTGGAATGATTTCCCTAACTTCACAAAAGAAGAGAGATGGATCAAAATAGTCTTAAGTAGAATCCACAATGAATATATATACTTGGATAAACCCTATTGGATCACAAAGGAGGCGATTCAAGCAATCACAAGACTAAATGCCCATGGAGAAATTGCGCCAAAGGACATCACAAATAAGCAAGTCATCCAACTAACTGAAGCTACGTACAATGGCTGAAGTCAGGATGTCTCAAAGATAACAAATCCATCCATGTGGCATGCCACAATGGTCATAACATATAAAATATATTATACAAACCAGGAGGACTCTACTATGACAACCTCCATTCATATCACACACCTTATGGTAGTAGAACGAAAGGAAATAGATCTTTGTGAGGTCTTGCGAGAGCAGCTTCTAGAGAATATACAATGCACAAAGAACACCCACTACCAATTCAGGTATGGAACATTGATCATATACTTGACTTTCTATTTTATGAATGGATTACCGACATTTGCGGGAAAAGTGTGGGACACAAGCAAACTCGTGGCCGCGCAAATACAAGACCATGTGAGACACTTCTAGGATGCCACATCCTTCACAACAATCTATCGGGATTTCTTAAAATCACTACAACAACAGATGCAAAATAGGGAAAACATTTCCTATGATATGGTGAGAAAGTAATTCCAAGCTATAGCATTTTAATTTTTGGTTGACAAAGACTATACCCTAATGGAGGCTATTGAACCTACGGCATCTTGGATTCTACAACTTCCCAATGAAATTAGCGACGAATCAATAGAGTCATATGTGACAACATTACTAAAACTACCCAAGGACCTAAAAGCAAAAAGGTTTACAATATATTGGAAATAAATGGATAACCTAGCAGAAAAGAAATCCAAAGAATATCTAGAGAAAATAAAAAGAAGCTACAAGAAAAATGGGGTTTACCCAAACTTGAACCGGAGGAACATAGCACATCAACTACACAAAGGTCCAAGACGTTACAAGTAGGCTCACTAGCAGTTGAGTCAACACAATCCGAAGAGCAAGAAAGAAAGGAAAGGGGCCAGTTAAGAGAAAACTACGCACTACCCGAATGCAAAGTGACACATCAATTGAACAAGCAATACAATTGCTTTTGCAAATGACTGCAAAAAGAAAAGTAAAAAACAAAAGCAAAAAGGATACACAGATTTCTACAAAAGGAGACATTCAACAAGAAGAACCAATTAGACAAGAAGAAACGAAGATGCAACAAGAATTGATAATGAATGTCAGCATCCTCTTCAGTGGCCAATTTGGAGAAGGGGTACTATAGAAAAACAACCCAAGTATATACAGAGATGGGGGCCACAAACAAAGCAATTATTGAAGAAGCAATAATCAAATACATGGTGGCCTCCGCAAACACAATAGAAGGGATGATAGAGAAATTCCCACAAGAGCTAACATTAGCCCTCAAACAAAAGAGGGAAAAAGCAATAGGGAGGAAGAACGATTGGGGGAACAGGCTTTAGTAGAGGCCACTCCCTTAGACACCCCAAAACAAAAGAAGAAGATAGCACAAATACAAGCTAAGGAGCTTGGCTCAAAACAAGGAGTGGATAATTTAATACTACAAAATCCCCAAACTACTCAACAACTTAAAGAGGAAACATTGGCAACTACTAAAAAGGCATTTGTGGAAGCATAGGAAGAAGAAAAAGAGGCCAAAATAGCCCAATAGGACACCAACCAATCAGTAGGCCAAGATCCCCCACACATCTCCGCCATCACCAAATAGGCCATCTTCTTCCACCACAACATCACCCATGCAATCCATCAAGGACTTCCTACAACAACAAAAGAAGATCCAGCCTAGTGCTACATAGCACCTACTTCAGCTACCATTGGTTGGATCTCAAGCGAACATCTCTAGCATATAACCACTCCAGAAGTTTCAACTTGGAGACATTTTTCGTCAAACAATAGGAGAAGACAATCTCAAGCAACATGTAGAAAACACAAAGCAACTAGGAATCATAAGTGATTTGCAGAGCAAGTTTCCACAATTACAAAGTGATACATCACAACCTCTGGGACAACAGATAAAGCAATTCATTGATGCCATTCTCATAGATACGAGTAATCAAGCCAGCACTATCCAGAACAACACCATAAAAAACTCACTAAAACAAGAATGGCAAAGTAACAGAAGAAATGTGCAATGGCCCAAACACAATTAGAGGCAAACATACAAACACTACAAAATACTACCAATGACATCAACGCTCTCTACCATTTAAGTTTACAATGGCCAACTTTAACAACAAACCTAAAAAGGCAAATAGATCACATTGAACAGCAAATTCTCTAAGTATCCATAACATATTATGCTATGCAAAACATGGATGGAACACTAAGAGCACAAATAGAAGCATTACACACTTAGTTGCAACAACTACAAGATCAAAGGAAAGCAGTCAAAAGCCAAATCAAAGAATTGAGAGAGGTTGCTAGTCTACGATCAGCCCATGTCAAAAACCTCCTCCATGATGCACAACAAGTGGATCAACTAATACAGATCCCCTCCACAATATTAAAATAATATTTAGTATTTATTCAATTAATGCACAATGTTGTATAATATGGTAGATAAGATCGTTTCTTCAATCTTCTACAGTTTCTTTTTAGAAACTTGCCATTCCTTGTAATCTTTGTACATTATAAAGAGATTTCATCTCTAATGTAAATAACATTGATTTTTTACCATTGCCTCTTGTAATATGGTATCAGAGCAAGTTTAATCAATTGAGAATTTTATTTTCGTCTCTCTCTAAAGGCTTTGAGATTTCTTTGTGGAGTGACCTCATAGATGGGATTTCTATGCGTGAGTGTACTCAACGCGACTTATATTCCTATGCATGATCGTGTGTTACTAATGTCTCTATATGCCAACTTCGTGCGTGATTTCTCTTCCGGTGTGGTGAAGCATTTGAAGTCATCTCAATTCTCTTTGCCTCTCGTATTTCTTCGCGTGCTCTTTGTGTGCATGTTTTTGGTCCGTCTCTGTCTAAGCGACTTGCTTTCGACGCGACCATTATGTTCGTTGCTGATCCATTCTCGTGCTCGTGCATGCTTGATCAGGTTTTGCCGTGATATCCTTCTTCGTGCATGTTTGAAGAGTTTTTTTTGGCGACGGCCTACTCTTTTCTCGTGCGTTCGTGTGGGTATCTCCGCCTACACGTCTATGTGTTTTGTCTTCATGTCTACATTTCTGGAGTGTGTGCGTCTACATTATTTGGAGACGGGATTTCTCAGCCGGTTCACTTCTCTATAAGTGACGAGTTTTGTGAACCATGACTTGTCCATTCTGCAAAATACCATGCTCGTCTGCATTCATGGAGGCATTCTGAAGGAGTTAGTTTTATACAACCTGTGGAATATTTTGTCTTTTCAGCCATATTCGTCTCTATCTGGTCCTAAAGATTTCCATTTGTATCAGTTGTTGCCTCGGGATTCGCGAATTGGGATTCATGCCTCGAGATCCGTGCTATTTTTTTGGACAGATTTCTGCATTTTTGAAGTTTTGTGCCTCGTATTTGTCGGAATTTGTGTGCAAAATGGCATCTTTGACCAACATAATGTTGGAAGGCAGTAAGTGATTCAATGGCAAAAATTATAATACTTGAAAGCAACGAATGATCACTATCTTTGAATATCGCTACCTTCATCAGATTGTTCTAGGCATTGCTACTCATCCCACAACGGCGAGTAAAGACCAGGAAAAGTTTGATGAGCAAAATCGTGAAGCAGTGATGCTCATTAAGCTTTCAGTTACTGATGATCAGCTTCCACAGGTTCCATCCAGCAAATCAGCTGTTGAGATTTGGGAGCATTTGAAAACCTTGCATGAGACCTCCAACAAGAGTCGTGCGTTCTTTTTAAAGAACCAATTGTTCTCCATCATGATGGATGAGAGAATGTCCTTACAAGAGCATCTGACAAAGATTCGAGACATCCGTGATCAATTGGAGACGATTGGTAGGAAGATGGAGGAAGAAGACATGGTAGTTATCACCATATTTTGCAGACTCTTGAGGACTCTGCGGACTCGCCACGGACTCGCGAATCCTCCGACCTCCCGAGTCGACTCGCCACGGACTCAGGAGTCGAGTCCAGAAGAGTCCTGGCTCGGGACTCGCGAGTCCCGAGCCAGGACTCTCCTGCGCGGCTAGGAGAGCATAAAACACAAAAACGCCTTATTTTTTTTAATTTTTTGTTTCATTTTCACAGTCTAGGTTGCCAATACAGGTCTGCAAATTGATTTGGAGCTGATTGAAGCCAAGAGAACGAGCTAAAAGGATCAAAATAGAGTCAGGTAAGTGATCTAACACTTCTTTTTTTTAATTTTCTTTCATTCAAAAACAAAAAATTCAAGAGAAATAAGGGGAAATGCTGCCAATTTTTTTTCTATTTTCTTTAATAGTCTAATTCCTACAATTTCTAGCTTGGTTTTGCATTCTTTTTTTTTTGCAATTGTTTGAAACTTTGAATCATATTTATTTGCTGATTTTTTAGCAAACCCTAACTGATTTTTTTTTTGTTTTCCATGTTGAACTTCCAGCAATGTCATCTTCAAATCCAAGGGGAAATAAAAAAGACCCTGCATGGAAGTATGGAATTCCAGGAAATAAAAAAGGTGAAGTGACATGTACTGAATGTGAAAAATGGATGACAGGGGGAATAAACAGATCAAAATACCACCTTGCTAGAATACCTGGGCAAAATGTGGAGGGATGCAAGAAAACTACTCCTGAGATTATTAGAGAGATGAAGGCCCTTCTTGCTGACTATGAGATAAAAAAAGATGAAAGACAAAAAACAAAGGATACCCTAGCAACTGCGATGAGTGGATCCCAATCCCATGGTGTTGCAAGTCCAAGCTTTCGTGCTCCACATTCATCTTTTGGTGAGAGTCCTGATGGTTCCTTTTCTACTGCTAGTGCTGACCAGGGTCCTTCATCAGGACCAAATTATTTTATTCCACGTAATGTTCCAGGAGCACAACCTTCACTTGAAGGTACCGGTTGGAATAAGGAAAAGCATCATGAAGCTAGGATGGCTGCTGCAAACTTTTGGTACTACAATAATCTCCCTTTCAATGTTGCAAATAGCCCATATTGGGAAGGTTTGCGAACGCCTTATACCAGGTACACAAGGGCTTAAGACCCCATCGCTTAGAGATTTGAGGGGCTATTACAGAGGAAGTCAGGAAGAATACACGGCTTGTGGTTGATGAGCAAAAGAAATTTTGGAGAAGAAAAGGTTGCAGCATTTTATCTGATGGGTGGACAGATGGATGAAATAGAACTCTTCTTAACTTTTTAGTGTCCTCTAATGGTGGATTGGTGTTCCTAAAATCAATGGATGCCTCCCATGAAATCAAAAATGCTGAGACTTTATGCAATCTAATAGATGAGGTGGTCCAAGAGGTTGGAGTTGATAATGTTGTCCAAATCATCACGGACAACGCAGCTGCTTATGTAGCTGCAGGTAGACTACTTATGGAGAGGTATCCCACAATTGTATGGTCTCCATGTGCTGCACATTGCTTGGACCTATTGCTAGAGGACATTGGGAAGATTTCATGGGTCAAAAAAGTGGTTGAAGATGCAAAAAATGTTACAAAATTTATCTACAACCATACTTGGGTGCTTTATTTGATGAGGAAATTCACAAATGGCAAAGACCTTGTGCAACCTGGAGTGACACGATTCGGTAGCCACTTCCTCACATTGCAAAGCATTCTTGGTGCCATTGGTCATCTCAAGCAAATGTTTGTGTCTGATGCTTGGAAGGAGTCCTCATTTTACAAGAAACCTGAAGGGGAGAGGATTGTTGCCATAGTTTTTGATGAGACATTCATCAAAAATGGAGAGGAGTTGATGGGGGTAAGTAGCAATCACACAAAAAAAAATTATACATGATAATCTATTTGCTGTTTTTATTTTTTGAGGGGTTAATTTTGTTATAATTTAACATTTATTTTCATTTTTTTAGGTGACAGAACCTTTGGTGAGGGTTCTTCGTATGGTGGATGGAGATGGCATGCCAATGGGTTTCATCTATGAGGCCATGGATAGGGCCAAAGAGGCCATTTCACATTACTATGGTGGCAACAAAAGGAAATATGAAATCATATGGCGCATCATTGATCGGAGATGGACACACCAACTCCACCAGCCGATTCATGCCTTTGCCTACTTCTTGAATCCGAAGTTCTACTTCTCGGAAACATTTAAGGCGAATGAGGAGGTCATGGATGGTCTTGTCACATGCATTGATAGGATGGTGCCTGATCGTGAGCTGAGAGATAAGGTGCTTGATGAGTTGGAGGTGAGATTTGTTATATCTTATTTATGAAATTGCAATGTTGAGCCTTGACTATCTATGAATTTTCTATATTTGATTTACTTTTTCTTTTATCTATTCAAGGTTTACAAGGGTGCAGAGGGGAGACTCTTTTCCTCCCAACAAGCAATTGAAAGAAGAGGAAAACAACAACCAGGTAAAAAATGAAATTAGAAACTTGATTCTTACATATAGATTTTTAACTTTATTCTTATTTCTTAATACTTATATTTTTTAAACATGTTTTTGTAGATCTATGGTGGGAAAACTATGGTGCTAGCACACCAAATCTTCAAAAGCTAGCCATACGTGTCTTGTCGCAGCCATGCAGTGCTTCTGTGTGTGAATGCAATTGGAGTTTATTTGAGAACATTCACACAAAGAAGAGAAATAGGTTGACTCAGCAGCGCTTAAATGATTTAGTTTTTGTTCGATACAACCTTCGCCTTCGAACTAGAAAGGTGGAGGGTGTTTCACACGAGTCCATCGACTTGGATGACATTGATCCATATGGTGAATGGACTATTGATGAACAAAATGATGAGGCTGATGTCTTACTTACTGATGAGGATCTTGTTGAATTAGAGAGAGCAGCAGCAGAAGAAGAAGAAGCAGCAAGATTGGATGGCATGGAGGACGACGAAGACACATTTGAATATCATGTTTCCCCTTCTCGATCTCCTAGTCCTCATTTGGATACTATAGCACGGGCACCTTCTAGTTCTAGGCCTTCAAAATTGGCTACCATTGGGAGGGGAAAGAGGAAGATGTAGACTACATGTGGTTGTTAATGTTTTCTTCTTTTTGACATGATTATATGTAAACATTTATAAACTTATGATGTTGTTATACATTGAAACTATGAGTATTTGATGACTATGAATGATTAAATTTCAATTATTGAGTGTTTGATGATCATATGACGTGTAATCTTTGAATTATGAGTGTTTGATAATCAAATTAGGCTCTTATGTTCTCTAAATGCATTAATTTGTTCTTGTTTTTTTGTAAAACTACGGTTTTTTTTTGCCGAGTCTTTTCCCGAGTCTGTGCCGAGTCTCCGAGTCCGAGTCATATTTTGGGCTGCCGAGTCCGCGGCGAGTCCGAGTTTGCAAACTATGGTTATCACCTTGAAAAGCCTACCAAAGTCTTATAAGCACTTTGTTGAAACCCTCAACATTACATCGACTAATGTTGATTTGAAGTTTCCCAAGCTTTGCACCATACTTTTGTAGCAGGAATGCTGGAAACAACAGTTTGGTAGTAGTGCCTCTTCATCCTCTACAGAGCAAGCTTTTGCAGCCAACTCTCAGCCTAAGAAAGGGAAAGGTCAGCCTTCGCAGCAAAAAGGCTCAGGTCAACCTCTGGGCAGCCCTAAGAAGAAGAACAATCAGTGTAATTACTGCCACAAATATGGTCATATGAAGAAGGATTTTCGTCAGCGTTTGGCTTCTGAACAAAAGAAGCAGGGAGGGTCTCAACAAAAAGCAAATGTTGCAGAGCACACTAAGCAGAAGGAATCTACCTTTTACACTTTTATGGCTAAAAGACCTGCAAATCATGTGAAGTCCTCTGCCTGGTGCATTGATTCAAGTGCTTCGCGACACTTCACCCATCGGCGTGATTGGTTCACAGACTTCTCTCCGTTCACTGACTCAATTATTTTTGGAGGAGGTGAAGAATATACAGTTGTTGATAAGGGCACTATTCAGATTCAATCTGGTGGGAGGAATCTCATATTCCTCAATGTATACTACGTTCTTGGCATGGAACTAAACC
>VDFB02286076.1:0-39068 GCA_007258455.2 Sequoia sempervirens | reverse complement strand
TGGGAGTTCTAGAAGGTATATGTGTTCTATATGAGAGCGGCACCTCTCTTGGACTAGTTACACTTTACTATAGTGAGTTACTTTAGAGGTTTTTTATCGCATGTTATGTAGGATAGTGTTCATATATAGGGACTTGTTTGCAGATTTGGGTTGTTTTTTTGATAGCATGAAGTTCTACCTATGATAGTTTGGTTACAGAGACTTGGGAAAGGTATTGATTGAGAAAGTTGACACTTTGATCAATGCTACAAATAAGTTCTCTTGGTGCAGGAAGGCCATTGGCCTTGAGTCCTATACTTGATTTATAATAATGATTCCTTGTTTAGAATAATTGCAATGTATAATGTCAAGTGGGAGAATGTTGGGAATAGGATGCCATTTAATTGCAATCCTAAACATATTTCATGTATCTCCTAAGTCCTTGGAAAGGGTTCCCCAACACTAGGATTAGAAAGAGATTAAATTTGAATGAAATGAACATGTAAATTGACATTTGTAATTATTCCTAAATGATAGGAACTTTGGATATGAAAATCTACATTTTGGTTAAAATCCTAACACACACAAAGCATGATTAGTATTTTATAAAAAAACCAACAATCAACATCCCTATGAAATAATTCCACATGCTAATAATGCAATCAAAGCAACAAAGATTTAGATGGATAAATTGAAAGCATATAATAAAACATGGAGCAAATTATATCTCATAGTGGATTGGTGCTATTGTGGAAAATATCCCTTTTCCAATCCTTGATAGATAAGCTAAATGATGAAATGCCTTGAAGATGGAGTGATGGTGGGAAAAATCAGTTCTCCTGAAGAGAGTGACTTTACATGAATGATTGTGGAATTGTGGAGGATTTGAACAATAGAGGAGACCTCTATTTATGGCCAAAAGTTATAAAAGAATACCAAACATGGAGGATGTGGGACTAAAGATAAGCCAATGAAAAGAGGCCACTTGTCAACTTGTGATAGGCTTGAGGATGAGCACATTTTGGTCAATGTGCCAAAGAGAGGAAGATTTCAAATTTGAATTTGAGAGTACATGTTGAGTTTGACTTGTGCAAGGACATGTAAGAGACATTAATTGCTTTCTTGGATGTACATGTCCACTTTTTTTTTAATTCAAACTTGAGGGAATATTCCTCAAATATGCCATGTTGATGGAAAATGTTGATTTTAATAAATCAATAAATTGATTTATTGGTGCAACTAGGAAAAGCTAGAGGATGTGGCATGCATTGGATTAGATTTAATCAGGATTAGATTAGCTTAATGATGATTAGATTCTTTCACCCCTTTGACTTGAATATTTTGATTTATTTAAATCAAAAGGGATGGAAGGTGATTTCAGATTTAATTAAATAAAAGGCTTGATTTATTTAATTAAAAGGAGGGTGATGGGATCAAGTTGATTTATTTAATTTAAACTGATGACTTTAGGAGATTGATAAATAAACTTGATTTATTTGCTGAATGGATGAATATGACTTAATTGAATGCGTTATGCCAATTTTGTGTTTCTACATTTTTCCCCTCTTTGAAGCAATGTACTTGTTGAATTGGTTCAAAGAATAAACTTGCCACGATCAAAATTCAATTTTATTTTATTTTTTTAGATGCCCCAGTGGAAGGAGGTACACTAGTACATTGCCCCCTCGAGACATCGATTGAAAAGATTCCATTTGAGGGTCGATCTCATGATAAAGAGGTTCAAGATGGACATATGGATGGTTGTGATAATGATGCAAATGAGATGGTTTTTAAGATGCTTAGAATAACAAATCTATATTATCCTAAACAACTTAAATGATAATGCAATGTATGTGAGATGGATGAGATGGATGATGTGATATGCTATGATTATGTGATGGATGTTCTTATGCAAATGTATGATTTTATGAGATGCTTAGACTAACAGATCTATATTATGATGATGATTATGCAATGCATGTGAAATGATCAGTGTTTCCTATTATGTATGATATGATTGATATGTGGTATGCTGACGGTTTGTGGATGCAGGAAGTATGCATGATGGATGCATTGGTGATGATGATAAACTACTCATGACGTGATGACAAGAGGATCCAACAAGTCCATGATCTTACAAGACTTTATTAGAGATGATGATGATGATGATGATTCACTTATCAAGGATTGGGACTTCAAAAGGGCTACTTACCTTATGTTTGATTACACATGTATATATGATGCATCAAGGTATAAAGAACCCGGAGATAGTTGTACATAGTCACGATAAACTTTGACTCAAAAATAGATAGGAATATTCTTGTTCACGCCATATAGAAACCTTGCTAGGGCGTACCCTAACAAAACAAAGTATTTGCCAAGTTATTTTACAGAGCGTCCCAACAAGCTGGACAAAAGGATAATGATCATTGCCCCATTCCTATCTCTCTAAATCCTTCATTCGGATATCATTGAGAGGTCCTTGGAATGAGAACAATAAGATAAATCAAAAGAAAAGATCAAGTACGCAAACAAGTCAATGTTCTTCATACCTTCAGCCAAAGGGATTTTGTTTTGATAGGATAAGAATCCAAGGTGATATCCAAAATGATGCCCATTATCGGAATGATATATCCAAGGACATGCATTGTATAGGATGATGATGGTTTGATAAGTTGATTGATAGAATTTTGTTGATATAAGGTTGATTGACATGTTTGAAATGATCAAGATTTTGATTTTGTTTAAAGGTTTGTTGTTTCAATTTTGATTTTACAATTGGAAACTTGCTTTATTAATTTGCTATGATTGTTTCTATTTTTTCCAAAGGATGAAGAAATGACGATCAGGTTTATTATAGATGATTGATTATTGCAGTGAAAGCGAAACAAGATGAATGGATTTTTCAAATATTTAGAATATTTTATGTTTTGGGAAATGTTTGAAATTTTATTTTTGGTGTTTTGAGATTTTACAAATGTTTTTGGATTTTGGATTTTTGAATGTTTTGGGGTTTTATGAGATTTTATGAATGTTTTTGGATTTTGATTTTTTTTTAATGTTTTTTTGTTTTTGATGTCTTGGGGGCTGATCAAAGATTAGCCTTTCCTACGTTTAAGCTCAGAGACGACGTAGTTCAGATACCAATGTTTTTGATTTTTTCTGACTTTTATGAATGTTTTCTAGATTTTCACATGATTTTGAAAAATTGGATATGGATATCTGATGATATCAGTGCTCTGTTTGGGATTTTGCTAAAAAATAAGCTAAGGTTGATTGATCAGATCGATGGATTGATGATGATGATAACATTGTTGAGGATACACAACAATGCAAGGATTTGATTGATTAAGATTGAGGATGATAACATTGATGAGGATGCACAACAATGCAAGGATTGATTGTTCAGGATTGATGACGATAACATTGTTGAGGATGCACAACAATGCAAGGATTGATTGATCAGGATTGATGACGATAACATTGTTGAGGATGCACAACAATGTAAGGATTGATTGATCAGGATTGAAGAAGCTTGATTTGGAACAAAAGTTGTTCGAATGATTTGATGTGATGTTCAAGGTGCAACTTAGATGCGACTGATATTGATTGTTTGGATTGATGTTTGATTGAAGATAAAACTGGATAAGGAACATCTTCTCGTCAAAATGTGCCATGGGCTAGTGATTTGGATTTTGGATCATAAATGGTTTGACCAATTTGATTTCATGTTTTCCAATGTTTGGATCACCACATAAGTTGGAGGATATAGATCGAGATTTATTCCCAAAGCAAGATGTAAATATCTGCCCCCAATGTCTAGCAATGTATGGAATGTTATGGGTGGATGTTCAGATAGGTGTATGGATGGATTGATATGGTAAGCACGCAAAGGATACCAAGGATTATCTTGCAATAAGATAACGTGTCCAGATAAAGAATGTTCATTGGATAATGCTTCATGGCTCAGATAATGTTGGATAAGATAGGATCAATGAAAATGAACCATGTCAAGATGTTTACCATAAGCAAGTCTAACGTGTGCCCCAAACTTTCATCAAGATCAAGATAACTCGGATGATGGATGTAGATATATGCACATGGATGAAAATGGATTGGATACATGGTTTATGGATGAATGGATTTATTATGGATAAGATGGATGGAATACTAGATTTATTACGGATGGGATGAGATGCTTTCATCTGAAGTGGTGCACGTAGATGCTCGATTCTACACATGACGCCTGTTTACCAGGTTTTCATCATGGTACCTGTCTAAAGCACCACCGTAGTGGTTTTCACTAGAGGGCGATTTTTTTTCTTTTTCTCTTTCCTGTTTTCAATCCTTTTTTTGATTTTTTTGATTTTCATATTTTTTAATTTTTTTTTGGTTTTTTCGAAAGATTTTAAGCTCATGCTGAATCACAAGGTGTTGCTGATGTGGATGCCCTTGTCATAGTGTGCCATCGATATCCTACTTGAAGAAGCTACTTTTCTAAGATACGTGCACTTGAATGCAACTTTTGGGATTCTTGATCTGCCTTATTGATACCAGGGTTCACTCAGTCTCTGTGCACACACCGTGATAGAGTGCCTTCAGAATCCTTATGATGAAGGGTCATTTCCAATACATGGTCAATTTGAGAACTAGATATCATGCGTGGAGGCATGGATGGAGTATGTTTAGTGATAAGAGATGGATTGGTTGACAGTTTGGAACCTTTGACTCTCCAAACTTGGGAAGATGAGAAATGATGGGTGGATATGGTAGTGTGTGTGGAATTAGGATCAACTGCTTGATACACTTTGTACGTTGCTTCAAGAAAAGCCCACTTTTGCTTTTGTGGACATCTTTGATGGATACTTTTCCCTTTTTTTATTTTTCCCCATAGTTTCTTTGACTAATGGAGTTTGATAGGGATGATATTTCTTTGTATTCTTTGGTATCCATGTGTATTTGATTTGTCCATTATGCTTTCCAACTTCTTTTTCTTTGATAACATTTTGCGTACTTTGATTCAATTCTTTCTTTTGATGTTGGTCCCAATTTGTGGATGGGGTGATGGGTGGATGAAGATTCGTGACGCGACTGGTTGTAGTATTGACATTAGTTTCATCATAAGGACTCTTCGTGCTCCCTATGTTGACATTTGCTTGAGATGAAGTTTCCCCCAGTATGGTGGTAGTAGTACCTTCATGCTTTGATTCCGCTTGTTCCAAGAACTCTTGTTTAGAATGCATTCTCTGATAAATGACCACTATAGATGATGTTTCAATTTGTTGTTCTACTAACTCTGGATTATACTATTCTGTTTGACTTGTTTCCTTGAGTGGGTAATGCTGGATATCTGCATACCTGATGTCCTCAATATGAATTTGGGATATATTTGATCTTGATGTTGATAAATCAGTTTGACTGTAGGAATTAATAATATGCTCTTTTTGTGTAACATAATCTTGTTCTAGATGAAGATCATCTACATGTCCATCCACAGAAAGCATCTCATGGGTAGATGGAGGAGTATGTGCGTATGGATGTGATCATCATTTGTGACATCTTTTATAGATAGGAGAGTGTCCATTACATCATTGTAGTATCTTGGAGATACAAATTCTTGATCTTGAATAATTTTGGAATCACCTTTGACATGCTTTGGATCAAGTTCTCGACATGGGCCAATTTCAAAGGATGGATTCCTTAGAAAGGGTTCTTGGATATCGTCATTAGTCATGGTAAGTGGCTCAATATCCTCTTTATTTTCGAGTGGACTTGGATCAAATGTCGAGTTGAGGGTTCCTTCAATATCTGTAACTAGAAGGTCAAAGGATGTCAACATATCTTGGAAAGGACCATTGCTAGACTTTGGTGAAATATTTTGATCATGCTTTGGAATAAAATTTTGAGATATGTCCTCTAACTCATAAGGTGATGTAGAGACATTTTCAATATGATCATTGGTCGATGGATCATGCATTATGTCAATAGAATCAAATAATTCTAACACTCCTTGAAATAGATCACTAAAAAGTGGCTCTGGATGTATGGTGAGTTGATCATCGGGTGGGGTGGAAACATCTTCAAGGTGCTTGTCGATGGAGAGATCTTGATCATTGTTTTCAACAATTATGTTGGAGGGATTTCCAATGTCTTCAACCATAGGGTCAAATGAAGTTGACATTTCTTGAATTGGATCATTGTTGGTTGGTAGATTTTGATCATGATTGAAAAGTGACTGTTGACATATGTTGATTTGATTATTGGATGAAGTAGGGACAACTTCAAGGTGCTCAATGATGGATTGATCTTGCTCCTTGTTCTCAATAGTTGTGATGGAGAGATTGCCAATGCTATCATTTTCCCCAATAGTGATTATCTTCTGATTAATCAGGTCTTGGATGAGTTTTTTGAGTCGAACACAATCTAATGTTTTGTGTCCCTTTATTATATGATAATCACAAAGGTGCTTCTCATTATACCCTGGCAGTTTTATGGTTGGTTCTTGATAGTTCACATAAACGGGGATTTTGATGATATTTTCTTGTACCAATTTTTGCAGGACTAATTCGATTGGTCTCCCAAGTGGTGTGTATTTTCGCTTGTTTCCTTGTGAGATTTTCACTTTAAATTGACCTTGTGGTGATCGATTTTGGAGATGTGGTGATTGATATGTGAGATGTGTTGATTGGGTTTGTTGTTGATGTTGTTGATCTTGATATCCGACTTCTTGCCATTGGAGATGTTTTTCTTGATGCAGTTGTGGACATAACTCGATGCTTTGATGACATGGTTCAACCAATGGAGGAATGCATTGATTTTGGAGAGAAGACATCTCTTGGCTCAATAATTCAATTACTTTGGCGTGTGAAGCAAGTTGCTCTAGCGAAAATTATCAGTGGGATCTCAGATAGTAATCATGTGTTAGAATCCCATTACTTACTGATTTAGGTAACTTTGATTTTGCTTGGTGTTACCTTGACTTGGATTAATACACGGAGTCATTGACATCTTGTTTGGACTTTGAACAACATTTGTGTGATTTGCAAACATATTTATCCCAAAGTTTTCCGGATTCATGTTTGGAAAACTTGTACTTGGTACATTCTCATTTGGCATGTAGGGATTTGGTGGGATGACATTGTTCAATTGAAGGCTCTTGCATTGATTGTTAGGTTGGTGGATTTGTAGGTTTGGATTTGGATTTAAATCTACCATTTGGAAAGGTGTCCCACACTTCGATTTGGGCATACTCACATTTATTGCACTATTGACATTTGTCGAAGGTAATGATCCCATGTATGGTTTGTATAGATGTGAGTATTGATAATCAATCGGCGTTATAAGGATTTGATAGCTTAGTTGACTTGGATTACTCATGATGTATGGATCAAGTTTGTATTCCATGTTCCTCTTGTGTTTTGACCTTGTTGTAAAAGTGACCTCTAAGGTTCTTAGGACCAATGACGAGATGAAGGATGAAAGGGGTGAATGATATGAGTGTTGAACATTTAGGGACTTTGGATCAATGCTAGACTTAGGGTTTGATTCTAATTGGTTGGATTGGATAATGAACTTGTAAACCCTAAGATGTTGGATGTGATTTTAGGATGAAATTGTTCAAAGGATTGCTGATTCAATTAAATGTATGAGAAAGGATGCATTCCCACACACCTAACTAAACAAATGACTTTGATTTAAGGATGTAACCAAGTCTAGATAATGATGTTTCCAAAGCTCTAAAGTTGTTTGTGGGATGGATTCTGATAGATATTTGGGATGGATGAAATGTTTGATTTGATCCTAAATGAACCTAGGAAGGACTTGTTTTCGAGACCAAGATAGTGAAGAACATGTCTTTCTCTAAAAGTAATTCAAAATCAAAAGATCAATGTTTTTATGGAAACCATATGACCAAAAGATGCCAAGCACATATGTGGGGTCCAATTGATTTAATCTTTGCTTAGTGGATTCTTTTTACCACAAACACACTCTTGATTAGATTTTGAATCTAGATGTCTAATTTCTCAACTTTCCCATTATCCCACAAAGCGTATTATGCGAAAACCAAGGAAATTTGAGGTAAGAGTTACCTATTGTTGACCTCAGTAGGAGAAAATTGAGATGAAATCCAAATGCTTAGAAGCCTCTAAGGATATGAATCCCAAGGGCAAGCAATAACATGTGAATTTGTTCAAGGATATTCGCTTCTCCTAAAGGGTTTGAGATTTGATGCTCATGTTGAATGTTGGTTTTCCAATGTTTTCAATCAAAGCACTGTGTTTTCAAACTGAATCACAAGCAATATAACATCCTAGCTCAATTGGTATGTTTTTCTTGGTGGGCTTTCCTCATGCCCTTCGTAGTAGAAGAGATTATTTTACATGCAACCAAGGGAAAAAAAATAAAGGTATGTTAAGAATGAAGTCTTAACCTTTATATTTTAACCAAGATCAGACATGGCAAGTAACTTCTTGGAATCTAAGTTCCAATGCACCACTTTGATAAACTCGTTGGATGGACTGGTTGGCTGCTACAAACAAGGTTCTTAATGATAGGACATCAGGGACATGGCACCTTGCAAGCGTCCAACTAGCCACTAAAGGCTTTAATCAATCCTACTAGGGGCTCTTATACTTTTTATGGTAGTACCTTGTTCTAAAAGACACTGTACGGCTAAGGCCTACATACCATGAGGACTTGACAGTTTAGTCTTATCCATTTATATATCGACCCGAATGAAAAACCATTTGGAGTCGCCTTCGAGTTCTCCTTTCGGATGTGTCTCTTAGGTAGGCCCCTCTAAAGGTAAACAATAGCGAGCAAGCACATCCGTAGTTCGATCAACCTTCGTTTAGAAACAAAGGGAGAACACACGCGATATACCTAACTCACACTCGCAAAGTGTTTTGTTCAATTTTTAAACCCAAACTGAAATGTGTATGGGCAATTATTTACGCAACTTAATGTCACCAAAAGCCTTTTGATTCTCAAGATCGCCGTGAGGCGCGAGAGAAGCACATACGTCTTTTGATGATATTACTTTGTGTAAATAATTACAAAACAATAAAGATACACATTCATTTTATCCTTCAAAGCAATAGTGGTTTATAATTTTTGGCCAAACTGGACACTGAAATAATTTTTTTAAAGTTCTAAATCTTCACTTTTAGGCACCTATCTAGCTAAACCGTGAGGAATTTGAAGATGATGCAAACTAGAGTTTCATGAAATTTTGTCTATAGATTCTAAATATATTTTTTTCAAACTTTTTGGTATCAGATTGCACTTCTTTTTCCATCTCCCTTGAAAACTTTTTTTTCTTCAAAAAACAACATTTTTATAAAGTGACGCTCACCGTATAACGTATAACTTTTTTTTCCATGAAGGATAAAATTTTAATTCTTTCAAATTTAGATTTGTAACCGATATCTAGTGCTTCCCACTTGGTTAAATATTTTTTATTGAATATTTTTTCCTTAATCAAGTTTAGAAGTCAAACCAATTACAATTGAGACATAGGTGGACCATATAACACAACATTTTTTGTATGTATCGAAATTCAATTTTATTTTGTTGTATCAAAGGCTTTAATAGCTGGTGCACTCATATTTTTCAAACAAAAAATTCATAATGCACTATTTATCCACATGTGTAGAACAAAGAGCTTGATTTTTGGTGAAAAACCTACATTCACCATAAATAAAAAATAAATATAATAATAAAATTAAATTTATTTAAATTTATACTTTTTGGGAAGCTTATAATAAGGAATACATACTTACAAAAAATAAAATTTAAGCAAATTCATTTGATCCCCCAAAAGGTAAATCAAAAGTGGTTTTTTATCAGCATTTTGATAGGTGTAAAGGAGACTCCATTATAGGTATGGTTTAAAACTAGCGGGGTTCTATCCAAGGGGGTTTGATCTAAGGTAGTTTGATCAAACCCTCTTCAATTGGAATGCTTTAAATGGAACTTTTTAAGGCTTAAATCATTATAATTTCTAAAAATATGTGATTTCAGCAAAAATAAGTTCCTCCCAGAAATTGTAAACCAGCTTTGTGGGATCATGTAATATCAAATGTGAAGTTGGTTTGTTCAATTTTTAGCCTAAAAGTAAAGACTAGTTGATTTCTAGTGTTCAGTTTTAGCCCATCTTTGAAAAAAAATCAATCACTGATTAATTTTAAACCCAAATTGATTTAATTGGTCTAAAATAGAAAATAAAAGTAGTGAACGGATGCTCTAGACTCATTACAATAAGCATTTAAAAATGCTCTTTCAAGTTCAATGTTCACTTTCTTCAACTGCTTGTGCTTTGTCCATCTTTCGACACCACCATATTAGTGATTCCCCATTTGATGGAATCTGCAAACATTAGGAGGTTATTAGAAATAAGATTTATTTCAAAGAATCAAGATAAAAAACAATTGATAGTCATAGATAAACATAAGCTGATACAGATGACCTTTCTATTGCTTCTTGTATCCACTGTACTGTAACCCTTATAAATATACAATTAGTGATACAAAACTGGAACTTCAAAATTTTTGTTCAATGATATCACAACAAAGTTTATTTCCACACTAAAAGACACTTTCCCATTTTCTAGTATTATCCATTGCTTCAGGTGTAAAACTGAATTCCACAACCTTTGCCCATAGCCTCTCTGTTTGTGCCAAAATGGAATTAAATCTGCACAAATCTCAGTGCTTGAGTTGATTTGCAAATCTTAACCAGATGCATTCTCTATCTTTTTAGCTCCTTCAGATATATTAAAAGGGAAACAACATGCTAATGCAACTTGATAATGAGGATTTTCTTCTGCAAGAAACGTGATTTAATCCCAATAGAAAAAAAAGTATCTTGAACTAATGGCTCTGCACTTTAATGCTGCCAACAAACAAAGACAAATTTGATGATGCTCCCAATCAAATTTAAAATTCTGACAGCACAATGCACAAGTCATAAAGATCTTAAAAGATATGGAAGCAATGAGAAGAACTCAGATACAAATTTCAAAAGAAAGCAACAAGAGGCACTCAGACACAATAAATGAGGAAGCTCAAATGGTGCAGAAATCAGATCCATTAATTAGGCCAGCGAATATTTTCATCAGATGATGTTTCTCAACAGCAAAGAAAAGATCTTATGTTGGATATGATGCGGCCTCCAAGCTTCAATCAAATAAATTCAACTCACATAAACCTCTGCCTACACACAAGATTAGACATTCTACTGGCAGTGCTTTGCCTTAAAGACATAAATTTTTTAAAAAGATGTAAAAGTAATGAATCACACCGAGTACTGTCCCCTACAAGTTAATGCTAGTGTACATGTACATAAAAGCGCTTAAAAGTCTCTAAAAGATCTTTTGTTTTCTTTAAATAATTGTGAATGGTAGGTGTGAAACTGTATTTAGCAATCTTTGGTAGCGTCCACTTGTGCGTTAAGAACAACACTATTGAACATAATCAACAAATGTAATGTACAACCGAATTCAAAAAAACTTAAGTGCACTAAACTTAATTTTAAATAAATGCATTTAGCAGATGACAAAAAAATCACACCCAAGGCGCTTAAAAGCTCTCAAACGAATGCAAGTGGTAGGCGTATAAATTGCTTGATAGAATGCTTGTAGAGTGTGCAAGCAAAGGCAAGGTGTGTGAGCTTACTATTGTGTAAAATGTGCAAGCGTAGGAAAGGCGTGTGAACTTACTTCAACTGTAAAATTTATCCAAACCCAACGGTAAAAGGAATGGACAATTAATAGCCATTGCCTTGAAATGAAAGAGTTTGCATAACAAAAGATAGCGCACGATGAAGCTTCACCTGATGTTTCCTTGCTCTCCTCCTATCATAACCGCCATTTCCATTTCATTCAAAGAAGGCCACTTGAACAAGTAATGGAAATAAGCAAATATACTAGCAACGTATGTGGGTGAGAAGTGCACCATGAGAACATCAGTAGGCTGACACAAATGCGCAGACTCAGAATTGGAAGACAGGTATCAGTGATGGAAGACATGTATCATGGATGGCATTAGGCGCAAGGAATCCTCAAAGGAGCCCAGTCCCAAATAATAGTGTTATGGAAACTTAATCAAGGAACCATCCACTGAATTTTGACAGTTTATTGATTAGGCCTTTAGCTATTCATATTAGAGCAAATCAGGCCACTTCTGCAGGTGATAGTGGAACTCCAGAGTGGTGTCAGTCAAATGCAGGTAGCTTGGATGGTACTGAGACACAACAGGGAAAAAATGTTGTTCAAGGCTTGAATCATGGTATATAGAAGGGGGGGCATACAAACAAGGCGCAGATTTGAGAAGCATGCGAGCTAGACAAACAAGGAAAACCTATAGAACTACCAAACGTACCCATTCAAAGCCTGTTGACCTTTCACTTCTTTAATTTGGTGAGCAACAGCCTGCAAATGAAGTTTCAACAAGGGTGTTTGAGGATATTTATTGACAACAGTGACAATAATCATATGCAGTGGTGGCGGCAACAGTAACAGCAACAATGGCTCCTCCCAAAGGTACTTAAAAGAAACCTGACCCAAAGTCACAAGCACAAAAGGCAGCAAAAGCAATCAAGGCAAGTGCCTCTACTATAAAGAAGAGGACTGAGAATATCAAAACATCTGTGACAGTCCACAAACCAAAGACATTGAAAACACCCCGAAATCCCAAATACCATTGACTCAGTGCACCTCATAGAAACAACCTTGATCAGTACAAGGTTCTGAAATACCCCCTCACAACTTAATCTGCAATGAAGAAGATTGAAGATAACAATACTTTTGTATACATTGTTGATGTATAGGCAGACAAGAAAAAGATAAAGGATGCAGTGAAAAAGATGTATGACATTCAAACAAAGAAAGTGAACATTTTAATCAAGCTTGATGGCTTGAAGAAGGCTTAAATGTGATATTGACACCAGATCTAATGAGTTCCTGATATAAGGTAATGAAGAAATCAGTATACTTTTTGGTTCAAAAAACATTTTTTGCCGTCAGAAGAAACCCAAAGAAATTAGATGCTATTATACAACTTAAAATCCAAATATAATAGCAATGAATAATCAAGCTAAGGTAATCAACATTTTCCCTGCCGCCCTCCTTCTAGAGCCATAATGTGGATATGAAAATCTACATTTTGGTTAAAATCCTAACACACACAAAGCATGATTAGTATTTTATAACAAAACCAACAATCAACAACCCTATGAAATAATTCCACATGCTAATAATACAATCAAAGCAACAAAGATTTAGATAGATAAATTGAAAGCATATAATAAAACATGGAGCAAATTATATCTCATAGTGGATTGGTGCTATTGTGGAAAATAGCCCTTTCCCAATCCTTGATAGATAAGCTAAATGATGAAATTCCTTGAAGATGGAGTGATGGTGGGCAAAATCAGTTCTCCTGAAGAGAGTGACTTTACATGAATGATTGTGGAATTGTGGAGGATTTGAACAATAGAGGAGACCTCTATTTATGGCCAAAAGTGATAAAAGAATGCCAAACATGGAGGATGTGGGACTAAAGATAAGCCAATGAAAAAATGCCACTTGTCAACTTGTGATTTCCAATGAAGAGAGTGACTTTACATGAATGATTGTGGAATTGTGGAGGATTTGAACAATAGAGGAGACCTCTATTTATGGAAAAAAGTGATAAAAGAATGCCAAACATGGAGGATGTTGGAGTTAACAACCCAATATCTTCAATCTGCAATGCCAAAGAACCTCCACAAGAGATAGAGAGAAGCAACAATGGAAGATGCTATTCCACCAAACAAGGATTGCAATATGATACAATATGATCAATGCAATACTATACAATGCTATGCCATCTATTAACAAATATGCTAGAGATGCCTTGCTTATAAAGGCAAGGATAAGAGATAGGATAAGACAAGATCATGACAAGTGTCTTAATCCTATCACATGAGACAACTAACTCATAACTACCTAGGAAAGTGGAAATTCTAGATAAGACAACTAATACTTATCTAGATATGACAACTAATATCCAAAGTAAACTTAACATGTGAATTAAGTCCCCTAAGTCCCTAGTAAGGGAATAAACTAGGTACAAGACTTATTCACACCAACACCCCCCCTTAAGTGCAACTTAGGGAGGTACAAACCAATGCAAACATGCAAAAGATGGGTCCCGGCAACTAGGCCTGATGAGGTACCCATGTACAAAACAAAAGGCTCTCACAAGCGGAGAAAAGGAGAAAAACCCTGTGGGAGAAAACTCCTCTCCAAAAGAGAGAAAAGAAACAAAGAAAACTAATGAAGGAAGGAGGACTCCTTAAGACCCCCCAAGGACAACTTCCTTCACCCCAAGCATCGATCGCAACTGAAGATAACGAGGCGATGCCAAAGGTTTAGTGAAGATGTCTGCAACCTGCTGATCTGTAGGCAAATGCTCCAAGCTGAGAACACCATCCTGGATGAGCTGCCTGATGAAGTGCATGTGGATCTCAATATGCTTAGTCCGCTGATGCTCCACTGGGTTGCGTGAAATATGAATGGCACTCTGATTATGCACAAAGAGTAGTAAATTTTGAGTGGAAAGGGAATCGAACTTCAGTCATCAGCGACAAAAGCCACAAACCTCTGACTAGTAACCTTGCACCTCGATACTGATACATTGATAATGCAATAGCGATGCTTCTTGCATGACCATGCTGTCGAGGGCGAGAACCAAAGGCAGGCAAAGCCCAGTAGACTTAGGAATCGGTATCCTGACCCAATAAAATTGATGAAGCCCCACAATCGAGATGCACGAAGTCGTGGAATGCCAAAATGAGTAGTGCCCTGAATGTATCTCAAGATACGCTTGGCGGCCTTCCAATGACTCTCATGAGGCTCCTGTGAGAAGTGAGAGACAAGTCCAACCGCAAAGGAAATATCAGGACGACTATTTGTCAAGTACAAAAGACTGCCAACCAACTGCCGATACAAGGTAGGATCAACTGTAGGAGTAGTGCAACTGGAAGACAGTACAACACCTGACTGGAATGGAGTAGGGGCAGGCTTGCAATCAGCCATGCCAAATCTCTGAAGCAAATCAAGAGCATACTTTTGCTGGAAAATGAAGATCCCCTCAGAAGTCTGATGAATCTGAAGACCAAGGAAGTAATATAAAAGACCAAGGTCGGTCATATCAAATCGCTCCATCAATGCTCATTGTGTACTCTGAATCATGGAAGTAGAACTCCCTGTGAGAATCAAATCATCCACATAGAGCACAAGTATAAGTAGATCCTCTCCATGTCTCTATGTATAAACGGTGGGATTGGAATGGCAATGAGTGTAGCCAAAAGCAAGCAAGAAACTATCCATCTTCTCATACCAAGCCCGAGGGCCTGTTTGAGACCATACAATGACCGTCGAAGCCTGCAAACAAGTGAAGAATCTTGCACAAATCCTGGTGGCTGCTCCATATAGATCTCCTCATGAAGATCCCCATGCAAGAAAGCACTCTTCACATCCATCTGATATACTAACCATCCCTGAGATGCAGCTATAGCAAGGACAAGGCGAATAGAATCCATCTTGGCAACATGAGCAAAGGTCTCGGAATAGTCAATCCAGCCTAGAAAACCCCTTTGCAAAGGCCAGGCCTTGTAGCATCCAATGGGACTCATCTGCTGCATGCTTAGTCTGATACACCCACTTGCACGAACCAACTTTCTTCCCTTAGGAAGAGGCACAAGATCACAAGTATGATTCTTCATCAAAGAAGAATACTCATCATCCATAGCACTATCCCACTCTGGAATACCTGAAGCATCTGAAAACTTTTGAGGATCATCTGAAACTGCATGACTCAAAAGACTAATTCTAGAAGTCTGAGAACGAGTGCGGCGAGTGTCTGTGGGATCACCAACAAGAGGACCAGCCTCCTCAAGAGTAACTTGAGCCCATCGTGGCCTAGTGGGTGAATGAGGAGGAGGTTCATCAAGACCATCATCAAAGTTTTCCTCAAGTAGCAAAGTATCATGAATTGAAGAAGACTGAGTAAGTTGTGATGAAGAAGAAGTCGAAGGAGGATCTGGCTGGGTGAAGGTCTCAGAAAACTGAACATCATGTAGGAAATGAACCTCTCGTGTGTCAAGATCAAACAATCTGTATGCCTTCACATCCTCACAATAGCCAACAAAGATGTAGCATTGACTCTTCTTCTCCATGGATTTACGCCGACCATTCAGAATGAATGCCCAAGCCTCACTACTGAATACTCTGAAGAAGGATGCATTAGGCTTGCGATGAGACCAAGCCTCCTCAGGGGTCATATTTCGCACTGCCTTGTGGGGCATATGATTCTGAATATAGTTGACACAATTGATAGCTTCGGCCCAAAAAGCAGGAGCCATGGACCTAGACTGAATCATACAATTGGCCATTTCCCTGAGAGTCCTGTTCTTTCTCTCTGCCACACCATTCTACTGAGGAGTGTAAGGAACTGTGTGCTGATGAAGAATACCATGCGCACTGCAAAAATCCTGAAATGCCTGATTGACATACTCCTCCCCATTATCTGTGTGTATCTTTCGAAGAGAAAAACCTGACTGCTTCTCCACAAATGTTTTAAAGGTCTTGAAGTTGGTGAGGACTTCACTCTTGAGCTTCAGAAAATAGACCCATGTTCGACGGGAAAAATCATCAATGAATGTTAGCACATACTTGGCCCCTGAAAAAGAAGGAGTTGGAAATGACATAAGATCACTATGGACCAACTCAAGGGGTGTGGTGGCACATGTAGCGTGACCCTTAGGAAAAGGATCTTGATGTTGCTTGCCAAGAACACATCCTTGACAAACACCATCTGTGCAAGTGATCTTTGGAAGACCAACCACTAAGTTATGTGCTTTCATTTGCTGAAGATATCTATAATTCAAGTGCCCAAATCTCTCATGCCAAAGCTTGCTCATTGAATCAGCATGAGCAACAAAACATGACCCTGATGAAGACTCAAATCCATCAAATCGATACAAATGATTCTCATGATCAACTACTCCTGTTGCGACAACCTTCTCAGGATCTTGCAACTGTCTAATAGTCACATTTTGTGGAGTAAACTCAACTAACTTCCCATCTCCAGAATGAAAAATCTGATATATGGAAAGAAGATTCGCTGAAATATCAGGAACAAGTAAAACATCCTCAATGCACCCATCTAGCATTTGAACGGAGCCTGTCCCCAAAACTGGAATCTGTGAAGAGTTCCCAACTGCAATCTGAGAAGTAGAAGTATGAACTATGGAATCAAGAAGATCACGTGAATTTGTCATGTGATGTGAGGCACCTGAATCAAGAATCCAACTATCTGAAGGTGAATGCATAGCTCGTGCAGAAAGAGCTTGCCCTTTGCCCATGGAAGAAGGCTTAGCCACTGAAATATTGTGCTTCTTCATAGCTTCCTCCAAGGCCTCTAATCTCTTAAAGCAATGAGATGCATCATGTCCAGTTTTGCCACAAAATGAGCAAGGATCTCCTTTCTTTTTCTTGGACTTGGAAGAAGAATCTCCAGAGGTAGAAGAAGAAGGAGATTGAGTGGACTTCTGATTGTTCTTCGGCTTCGGTTTGGAGGGATTCTCACTACCAGAAGATGATTATGCTTTGGGCTTCTTCTTGTTCTTTCCTTTACCCTTGGATGATTGAGCCATTAGAGCATGATTCTTAGAATTAGGTAAGGCATCCAACTAAATTAACTTGGCCTCTTCCCTAGTAAGACGCTCACAAAACAACTCAAATGTAGGCATTTTGTAATCTTTCCCCATTGCATCCATAGTTGAATAGAAAGTAGAAGAAAACACTTGATAAGGGCCCTTTAACTTAGACAGAATCAAGAAGATACATTCATCACTAGATACATCATGTCCACATCCTTTCAACTGTGACAAAATCATCTTGAATTGTGCAAGGAAATCCTGCATTGAAGGAAATGCATCTGGAGAGAGGGATTGTAGTTCTGCTTGAAGTTGCAAGGTTCTGAAATGATTTATTTTACCATACAATTCTTCAAGTTTGTCCCAAACATTCTTAGGTGTTTTGCACTCCGAAATATGAAACAACAAGATTATCAGATACATGTAAGCCAATGAGCCCTTTTGCTTCATCCATTTTACATCTATGGACAAACTTTTCATAATCCCTTGTAAATTCAGGTTGTTCTGCATCTAACATTGGCCATAGACCCTTAGATTGTAACAATTGAGTCATTTTTAGCTTCCATGTATGATAATTGTGTGGAGTGAGTGGTTCAATTTGCCTTATATCCGCCATGAACACCACAAGAAAAAGGACAATGTGGCACTTAAATTGTGCCTTTCACCCCCCCAGAATGTATTAAAAACTGATTTTGCAACCCCCCCAGCAAATTACAATGAACAAATATTGCAATTTTTACAAGTGACAAGCTCAAATCAACCGTTTATAACACACGGTGATTTTTACAATTTTTAGAAAAAAGAGCTTGTCCAAGCTGAAAACAGAGGTTACAAACAGATTCCTTGCGATTTTATGATCAATTTCAAAAAAAAGTTTGCCAAATTTTGACTTCGTTGGCAAAAGTTACATCAAGAATAAGCAATAAATGCACTTGTACCTTCAAGCTGAAAAATCTGGCAAAAAATGGCGAAACCTAGAAAATTCACCTGCACCACTGCGAAGTTCGTCGAACCAGCTTTTCGACGATATCTCATTTTTGAAAAACTGACTTCGTGGCGCAAAGTTATGCAAAAAAGAAAAAAATGCCTATTTTAGGCACTGTGAACACTAAACAGGTGCAAAAATTTGGCCCCAGTGGCTGTCACCCACGATGACATGGCGGGTATTTGCAAAATTTTGGCGTTTGTGGACCATTTGGCGGTCTAGCGCGTCACCGCCCTCGGCGGTTTACGATGGCGGTCGTGGTCGTGCTTTTGAGCCCATGTCGTTAAAGGGGTTTGTGGGTGGTGTGTGGTATGCACCGCCATTCTTTGTGAAGAGCGAGGAGGGCGGTGATCTGCCGTAGTGATGGTTGTTAACCGCCGCGCTAGCGGGATAAAAAAACCCTGCAGCCGGCGGTTTAAGGGGGCGCGGGGCTATAAACAGTCCGTAGACTGTTAAGGTCTGCGGGCCCTTTTTTTTTAAAAAACCCGACAGCGCGTCAAGCGCTTTAAACTTTTACAAAAATTTAATTTTTTTTGAATTTTTTTTTTGAAATAAAATGCCGACCAAAAGAAAAAGCCGAAATTTAATTAATTTTTTTTGAAAAATTTTCTGACGACGTCGTACCTGCGCGGGGGGCCGTACGGCTCCTCGGCTAAAATTTTTTTGCTCCGAAGACCACTTTTGCCGAATATAGGCAAATTATATATCAAAAAACTCAGAAACGGCCACCCGGACGCAATGACAGGCTTATTTTTGGCTCAAAGTGCACCTGTAAAAAGTTGTTCACCAGATCTGAGCTCAAAACCCTTCTTTGGCAAAGCTGCAAATGGTGACGAAATTGAATGAAATAAAAGACAGATCTGACTTTTTCAAGCCTCCTGGACGCAATGGGACAGCCTAAAATACTGCCACTATAACCAAAAGCGCTGCAATCACCAGATCTCACCAAAATGCAAGCATGCAATATAGGATACAAGAAACTCAAAAAACACAATAGAAATTGATGGAAACTCTCTAATAAAAAAATGGAAGGGGCTTGCTAGATTCAAAGCTCTGATACCATGTTGGAGTTAACAACCCAAGATCTTCAATCTGCAACGCCAAAGAACCTCCACAAGAGATAGAGAGAAGCAACAATGGAAGATGCTATTCCACCAAACAAGGATTGCAATATGATACAATATGATCAATGCAATACTATACAATGCTTATGCCATCTATTAACAAATATGCTAGAGATGCCTTGCTTATAAAGGCAAGGATAAGAGATAGGATAAGACAAGATCATGACAAGTGTCTTAATCCTATCACATGAGACAACTAACTCATAACTACCTAGGAAAGTGGAAATTCTAGATAAGACAACTAATACTTATCTAGATATGACAACTAATATCCTAAGTAAACTTAACATGTGAATTAAGTCCCCTAAGTCCCTAGTAAGGGAATAAACTAGGTACAAGACTTATTCACACCAACATTGTGGAATTGTGGAGGATTTGAACAATAGAGGAGACCTCTATTTATGGCCAAAAGTGATAAAAGAATGCCAAACATGGAGGATGTGGGACTAAAGATAAGCCAATGAAAAAAAGGCCACTTGTCAACTTGTGATAGGCTTGAGGATGAGCACATTTTGGTCAATGTGCCAAAGAGAGGGAGATTTCAAATTTGAATTTGAGAGTAAATGTTGAGTTTGACTTGTGCAAGGGACATGTTACAAGAGACATTAATTGCTTTCTTGGATGTACATGTCCACTTGTTTTTTAATTAAAACTTGAGGGAATATTCCTCAAAGATGCCATGTTGATGGAAAATGTTGATTTTAATAAATCAATAAATTGATTTATTGGTGCAAGTGGGAAAAGCTAGAGGATGTGACATGCATTGGATTAGATTTAATCATGATTAGATTAGCTTAATGATGATTAGATTCTTTGACCCCTTTGAATTGAATATTTTGATTTATTTAAATCAAAAGGGATGGAAGGTGATTTTAGATTTAATTAAATAAAAGGTTTCATTTATTTAATTAAAAGGAGGGTGATGGGATCAAGTTGATTTATTTAATTTAAATTGACGACTTTAGGAGATTGATAAATAAACTTGATTTATTTGTTGAATGGATGAATATGACCTAATTGAATGCGTTATGCCAATTTTGCGTGTCTACAGGAACACGTGGGGATGTCCAAGAAGAGTTCCTACAAAATAGGAGCACATGGGGCAGCCACATGGAAGGTGGAACCCACCTTGCTTAAGTTAAATATTTAAACGATTGATAACACTTCATTAATGCATGTAAAGATCCTACAGGTTAGGGATTGATATTTACATGAGTGGAGTTTAGTTTAGTTTAGTTTAGTTCAACTTAGTTATGGTTCAGTTATCTTCAGTTGCATGTAGTTAGTTTCAGTTGAATGCTAGTTGACTTGAGTTGCATGACTAATGACTTTAGTTGCATGACAGATAATAGGTGGATACATTCAGTTAAGTGGGGATGATCAATCATGTTCATCTAGTTCCTAACAATTTCATCTGATTTCATCAAAGTTTGAGTGAGCTAGAGCATTTTTCTGAAAAATTGCCTTTAATCCTAGTTTAGGGTTGGTTTGAGGTTAAAAAATGAGTTTCTCTCCATTCTACTGGTGAAGAAACTTCAAACTTGGTGGAATGGATGTAGGCAGGGTGTATTTTGTTTTCTTGAAGTTGCAGGAGTAGGGGTGGGTGATTAACATGTGCAAGATGGATGCCCTAGTCTGATTTCTCCATAAATTAGGCACTAGAACTACATAGGAGTTAGGGTTTAGTGAAAAAAATCTCTTGGGAAATTGTTTGAAGGGGTTGGAAGTGTTGAGGTAGACCATAAAAGACCTATTTTAGGTGTTGGTTTGAAGAATTGAAGCTTGGATATAAAAATCCTTGTTGTGACCTAGTTGAATAAGCCTAAATAGGCCTAGTTCAAAGCGTAGTGCAAGAAAATTGGCCATTGTGCTCCAAAACACCCCCATCTACAATTGAGATATGTTTTCAAATGTCATAAAGGGCACTCAAAATTGTGTTCATATTCTAGGTATGAGCTTTGGTTTGGAAAGTAGGTTGGAAAAATTGGTTGTGGAGTACTACTAGGAAATAGGAATATTATGAGAGAAACCCACCAAATTAGGGTTCTAAGATTGAAAATTTTGAGTTTTTGAGTTAGTTTGAGATCATCCACCCTACTCTGCATCAATACCCATGGCCAAAATGACTTCAATTTGACGTAATCTTGCTATTTCCATAGCACATGGTTGAGATATGCACCAAATGAATGTGAAGAGTGATTTTCTTCACAAGGACCTTGCAGAGGAGATCTACATGGAAAAACCACTAGTGTTCATTCATGATTCATCCTTAGTTTTCAAACTTAGGGAATCCCTCTATGACCTCAAATAGGATCCTTGGGCTTGGTACACCAAAATGAATTACTTCCTCCTAGCTTCAGGTTTCATTAGTGTCATTCATATCCTAATATATATCTCTTATGACAAGATGATTCATTGTTGATATTAGTACCTTATGTCAATGATATTTTGATCATTGGGAGCTCTTCACCCACTACTACAACAATGAAGTTATATATCAAATACACATTTAACATGAAAAACTTGGGTTTACTACATTACTTCCTTGGTATTGGCATTTCACAATCTAACTTAAGGATCCCTCTTGCACAATCCAAGTATACTCTTGACCTACTCAATCAATTTCATGTGACTGATTAGAAGCCATATTCAACTCTCTTTATCTAGAGTCAAGCTTGAGGCTGATTGTACTACAACATTATTTGATGCAACCTTGTATCAAAAAGTTGTTAACAGTTTCATCTATTTGACTCATATCAAGTTCAATATTTTATATGTAGTAGGCATGGTTTCAAGATTCATGCAAAAGCCTCATGAGATGCACTAGAAATAAATTAAGAGAATCCTTCACGACTTCAATGTACTCTCAGTTTTTGAGATTCATTATAGAGATAGCACAAAGGTTGACTTTGTTGGATACACAAATTCATATTGGATTAGCGATACTCAGAATTTCAAGTCCACTTCAGGTTATAATTTCTCACTAGTTTTTGGTCCGATTAGTTGGTATAGAAAAAAGAGAAATTTTATTGCTTTATCAACCATGAGGTAGAGTATAGGGGATATGTTAATGCAACTACTAAGGCTATTTGGATTTGGGGTATTCTCATTGAGGTTGGTGTTATTTGAGTGGGAGTTACACATGCCTACTTTTAGCTAATCTTTATTAAGCAGGTTATATGCCCATTTTTTAGGATCCTTTGCCTCTATTTTTAGATGGAAGTTACTCTTCCTTCTCCTATATGTACATCTCCATTTCATAGGCTAATTTATTCATGTTATTGGATTATTTTTGTGTTCATTGTATAGTTATGTGTTTTTCTTTGCATTTTATGTTTTTTTAACTTAGCTTGCAACAAGGAGCAAACATGTGCTTGAATCACATGGCTCAAACTGGTACATGCATTCAATCTAGAAGATCTTGGCACACTCTTATAGGGGTAAGGGAGAAGTGTTCCTTCAACTCTCAAGATTGATAAATGACACACAAATCCATAGTATAAAAAGTGTGTCAACTACAAACCTTTCCCAAAGATAATAATATGTAATGTGTTGTTATCCATAGAAAATATAATTTCAATACATAAAAAATTACACAGATTTATATTGAAAATACATTATTACTACCTAAGTGCAAACATATATAATATTTAAGCTCAGTGGATAAACAATATGGAGTAGTACTAGGTTGATCTAATCCATTGGAGTTTCCTTTGCAAAATTTTTGTCTTTTATCTTTTTGCATTTTTTATTTTTTTAACTAAATGTTTGAAAGTGAACTAGATATGTTCACTTAAGTGTTTAAGTGGATATTTTCTCCACATAATTTATGGATGATTTCTCTCACAAATCAATCTCATATCTCTAGATGTTTTATAAGTTTAGGATGTGGAGTCAATATTACTCTTCACACAAGCTCAAGCTTTATGTATTTAAATTATTCTGAATCTATGGTTTCATGTGTATGATTTATGTTAATAAAGAGATGTTCAAACTAAATAAGACAATAACTAGTATGGTATTGTACCACACATTTGGATTGTGGATAGTGTTTCTTCACCTTGATTGATGGATGGGGAGGAAAGGGAAATTCTCAGGATGGGTTCAAAACCTTCTCTGATTAGTAGTAGGAACATGGGAGATTAGAGGATTAACTTGCAAAGTTGAGCTTAGAGTTTTTTGGGTACTATTTATGGTGCACATTATTTTTGGACCACTTTTATATGTGTGGTTGGCTTCAAAGTCTATTGTATTCTTATCATGGATGAGAGTTATATTTTGACCCCTTGTATATCTTGGGTATGTAATGATGTTGTCTTCATTGATTACTAGATATCTACTAGTGAGACTTTCATATTGTTGCAATGTACTTGAGATGTACTTATTGTTGTGCTTCCTTATTGTAAGTTACTCGAGTGAGCGATATGTATTGTGTAAATATCATTGGATATCACTTATAAATTTTGAGGTTGCATTTTTTAGGTTGTTATAGAAACTCTATGTTACCTTGTATTATATACATGTTAGCACATAAAAGTATAGGTATAGGGATTATTGTTTTTCTTTCATAGGATTTGTTTTAAGAGTTACTTGTTTGAAAATATTTTTGATAATGAAGTTTTATGATTTAATTGGTTTAGTTTAATTAGTGGATGATGAAATGTTTCTTAATATACCATTTAGAAAGGTTCATATTCTTCAAAGATACGATTAAGTAGGTTCGATCCCTAGGTGACTTTGATGAATGATTCCTCTTACTTAAAACATTTTAGGGTAAAAGCACAAAGTTGTGTCACACTTTTATAAATGAAATGACTAACATTGATCCAAATTTTTAATTTGAATCACTAAAAAGTGAAATACATGTTTTAAATTTTATAATGAAGTAAACTGATAAAATGTGTATTTTTGTGTATTTAATGTTTGCAACTTTTTTTAGATAAAAAATTATTTGACTATAGTTTTTTATAAAATTTATTTTATAATTTAGTTGTGGATAAAATGTTGAAAAATGAATTTAAATGGGACATTGCTCTTTATATAGTAAATTTGATTATTTTCCCTTCAATTTTTTTTATTGTGTATTTACAACTTGAAACTTTAGTGCATGGATTTTTCTAGTGCATCATATTTTTTCAAATTTTTAATAAATTTTAGTATTTTTCTTAACAAGATAATCAAACCTTATATTTTGGTGTGAAGGCGCTCATCGATCCCAGCTCAACTTTGATGTTGAAGGTCGCGTTTCAGGAGTCGCTCATTGATCCTGGCTTGGCTTTGGTGTTGAAGGTCGTGTTTCAGGTGGGAAAACAGTTGAAGAGTTTGTTTCAGGCTATAATAGCAAGCTATGCACTTTAAGTGGGGTCATGTTTGGTACTCGACTACAAAATGGAGTATCATCCATGAAATTATAGAGCCTCAATTGTTGTTCACCCATGGGAGCTACCCTATTCAGGGTGCATTAAGAAGGAGCATTTACAACAGGCATTTAAGGTAAATTATCCTACAATTCTCAGTTGTATCAAGTCATTAATAGGAGAGGAAATCCTGCATACTAAATCTTAGAGAATCATCTTTCCTATAAATCTCTTGTCGATTTTCATTTCCAATGTGTTGACTTTAGTGCAAAACTTCAATTTGAATCAGTCTATTGCAAACAAGGTAGTGAACGAAGTCTATCTGGAAGATAATGCTTTGTTGAAGAGCATTCAAGCATATGATTTCACTCAAGGTGAGGGATTTGTTGGTGGTTTGTATCCAAGGCATTACCTTATGCATAAACAAAGATATGTTGATGTGTATGATGGTATGAATTTATCTATGCTCAGAGACTCCTCGAGTTACTTGTATATAGCACTCAATAGGCACCATTTTGAGTTTGACATGGATGAAATTGACAAATTCAAGAAAAAAAACCATGCCATTTCAATTATCATGACACATGACTCTCCACAAGGCCTACAAATAAGCACTACACCACCAATTCGTAGAGCAATCAGGGATAATCGTCAAGTGCCAAACATCAACATAATGGTGCATTCTCAAGCTTTAGCAGCAAACCAGGTGCATGTGGTAGCTCAAGAGGAATAGAGTAAAAATTAAGTACAATTTTCTCATAGGGGTAGTTAGTAACTCCATGGTTGTAATCTTTTTTGTTTAAGTTGACAATATTACAGAATATGGATGCATAATATAGGGTGGTAGGGTTTAACGTATAAGGGTATGAAGTTGTAGGTAGCAGTAAAATTGTATGGGGGCAAACTCAGGTTTTGGATGTAATTTTGTTTGGGCAGCTAGGTAGATAAAAATATTTCTAAGTTTTTGATCCAATTTGTAGAATAGACACTCTTGCCTTCTATGGTAAATATGTAGTTATCTATTATGATTATTAATATAATATACAAACACCTAGCCTTTTGCTAAAAAAAATAAATTAAACTATTTAAAAATATATATTTTTATAAACTACACTTATCGATCTACAATAAGGTATATTTATATTTAAAAAAAATTATTTACATGAGTAAGAGTTGTTGAAACATTAAGATTTTTGAATAGTTTTACTTTTTTTGGTAAATTGGTCTCAAAGTGGTGCTACACATGCATTTAGTGAATAATTTTAGTTGGAAAAGTTGTGAGTATATCTAACCTAGTTAGGATGAATCTAGTTAGATCATATGTTTGACCAAAATCATTTTTTAGTTAGAAATGCATACATTCACTTGTGTTGATAAGTTGGTCAAAAGTGTGACAAAACTATGTACTTTTACGCCTTAGCTAAATGACAACTTTTAGTTTACATGTACTCATTATGTTAAATGCATAAATGCCAATATTTATGCAATATAATTATTTTTATCCAATATAAATATGAAAACCATTTTTAAAAAATAAATCAATTAATAAAGTTGAAATTGAACCTTAGGAGGTATCAAACAAATTAAGAGGAGTTGAAGGGTAAGTGTGAATCAAGGAATGATCTAAATGATATGAATTTTAAAACAACCTATATATTTAAAATTTTAAAATAGTAATTTAAAAAATATATATTTTTATAATTTTTGTATGGATATTTTAAGTTTTTGGGAGATAATAAGATAAAAATGAGAGTGTTGTTTTGTTTGATTAATACTTAAAAGTATTAATACAAATTTTCAAGAATAACTTAGAATCTAACCTTCATGAAATTGAAAGTTGATCTCTAAATTTCTCTTAATATAATACTTAATATTAAACAAGTTCTAAAAAATATAAAATTTATTACCACTTTGATGATAGATGTCCACACTACTCATTGATTTTAGTACAAACAGAACAACCTATCTCATTAATTTATATTTTATTCCATGCAAACACTCTTTGTATAGATCCTAGTTGAGAAGTGGTTCCTTGAGATTCTTTAGGAGAAAGATCATATGATCATATGCCCACTTAGTTAATAAAATGGAAGATAATATCTAATTCTAAATCGTAAAAGATTGTACGTACAAGTTACAACACAGCCCTTAAGATCAAAACTTATGTGCATTTGGATTAAACTAACCTACATTGAGAAAAAAAGAGTGGAGTCTAAACTACCGAGCAAAAGTTAATTGCAGTGCGGACAACTCCCACACATTTACATACACCAACATCCTGGCTTTATTAAAAAAGTAAAAACAAAGAACTGTCTTGGGACAGAGAATACGTTCGTTATGCATGTACAAACCAGTTAAAAATGTCTATTGCACTGAACTTGTCAAAAAGTTGATCATAATCAGAGGCTGAAAATACAGGGGATTTTATATTGATTTGTGCCAGTAAATATAAAAATGTATTGAAAATTTTACAAGAATGTTATGATCCCGACGACAGATGGAAAGGAAGTCAATCATCAAGCCAATCCAAACTGAAATGTGCTTCCACGATTTCAACTCTAAGCTCCGGAATAGAGATGTTCTTGGCCCGCAACCACTGATTCCCAATCTTCTCATCACAGGTGACAAGCTTCAGAGAACTTAGTTCACAAACAGTTGAAGGTAACTTCGTCAAACGAGAACACTCTCTCATATCAATTTCCCTCAACTTTTTCAGTTGTCCTATTTCCTTTGGAAGTTCTTTCAAACCCTCGCATACTGAAATGTCTAGATATTCCAGCTGTCTAAGTTTTCCAATTGATGCAGGAAGCTCCTTCAGGCGTGGTAATGCAGATAACCTTAACATTCTTAGATAGCTCATATTTCCAAAATCATTTGGTAAATTCTGAAGCAGATGGCAGTTGGTAATAGACCACGACAGAATGGAGCGCATATTGCAGACACCAGGGGGTAACTCCTCCAAATCACTGCTATGGTCCAGGTTAAAATCTTGGAGCTTGGTGAATGTGGATATATTTCCAAATCCTTCACATAAGCTCAGTGATAGCTTCTCTAAGTTCTGCAGTGCTTCAATGCTCTGTTTCTCAACAAGGGGTGAAATCGACCTCTCAAAGCGGACACTTTTGAGTTGAGAGAGTGAAGATAAGCTATCTAGACCTTTGACTGTTGCCTTCTTTGTACCGCAATTGGATACCATCAGAAATTTCAGTTTTTTCATGGATTTCACAAATGGGGGAAGAAAGTAATCTGTCGAAGTAAAGAGTAACAACAGAGCCTCTGTTTCGGGGAAAGCCATATCGTACCAGTGATTTTCCTCCATAGGGCCTGCATGATAAATTTCAAAGGAAATCCAATTAGATTGGGCATTAATTATGACCACTGGTTACATATGCTAAATTCTCATCATATTGAAGTTTAATCCAGGAATGAAAATATGTAAGAGAAAAGAGTGCTTGTATTTGAGATGCAGACAAGAAGATTTGTTAATGTTACACTGAAAAAAAAAAAAAAAGAGAATTGAAGACAGTAGTATTGCATATTGCTGCTTATTAGGAAGGAGGACGTTTAGAGCATCCAAAAAAAAAAAGATATTTTTGAATAGTTTACATAGTCTGCCGAGTTTATTCACTGAAAAAGCGATTAGAATAGCAATGCCATAGTTCTAGTTTTTCAGTGCCAATTAGAAACAGATTTCATGCACATGCCAGCCAAGTGTAGATTCTTTAAGACACAATAAACATTGACAACAAACAGAAACAGAGAACACACTTCTGTTTTTTTTACACGAACACACGGTTTCTAACTTTTTATTTTTCTGATAATTAAATCATATATATGACTTCTCTTTATAGAAGTTTTTCATTACAATTTCTTTTAAACAATTTATATATGACCTCTTCTTATATAAGTTTTTCATTACAATTTCTTTTAGACAATTTATCATGTATATTACATGTAGATTAAAACTCATACAAATTCTATATTTAGAAACACTATTTTTATCTCCATACATGATTATAATTGTTTCCTAACTTTCTTGTCATGTAAACTAGGAGAAGCACTGTAGATGGATATGAGACTCATGCATCGCTTTCCAACACCAAATTGGTTACTTATTTAAAATAATGATGTAAACCTTTCTATGGGGAAAATTATGTTTGAAATTCAATTCTATTCTACAATTTGATATCAAAGATGAACAGTAAAATACTGGTTATTCTTTAAAAGAAATGCTTTTGACCAAAATGCACGTGTAAGAGTTTTTCGGTAAACTCACCGGTGAGAATGGAAAGAATTTGAGTATCAAATGCTCTATTATTAAGCAACTCCCGTTTCGCCAACAAACTACAGTCCTTCCTTGTTATGACCAACCTCTTACTGTGAACTATATTGTCTTGGTGTCCCAAATACAAGGCCAAATTTCTCAGCACATTATGCTGAGAAAAGTATAGCTCCGAAGCATTTCCAGATGAGATTGATGCATTTCCTCTGTTACGTGCAAGCATGTCAGGTTAGTGTTGGAAAACATGATTGCAAGAAATCTAATATATAGAAGGAAAGACAATTACCTTTGGTTGCTAGTTAAATTTAACAAATTTTTGCTTGCAAGCTCTGATAAGATGTCAAAAGCATCATGCCTTCGTAGCTTCCGAACATAAACCCAAATGTCTAATAATGCATCAACACAGACTTTCCTGTCCCTTGGAAATGACCCCAAGTCTAAGAAACATTCCTTGGTTACATCGTCTAAGGAATCAATACTGGTCTGCAGCAACCTAAATAGCCCTTTTCTGTGATAATCTGATATATATTCTTTTTCAGAAATCTTCTTTGCCCTCTTCCAAACCTCGTGCAGTTCCCCATGCATAGAACTCCCAATCACCTTTAGAGCAAGAGGTAGACCATCACATTCTGCTTGTACCTGCAATTCATAAATGTAAAGAAAATTTATAATCGGACCTTGTAGGACAACTATATATATATGGCTCGAAAAACAACAATTATTCCAGATAAATCCATACCTCCTTTATTAAATTCATATCTACATCGCTTGGAATTGATGTCTGTCCAAAAGCCCAGAAGCAGAAAAGCGACAGATTATCCTCTGTGCCCAACAATGGTAATTGATAGACTTGTGAAGTGGAGGTTCTGGGGATGGTGGACTTGTCTCTGGTAGTAATAAGAGTCTTGTATGCCGGACCTTCAAATAGTAATTTTTGCAAACTTTTACTAGACCAAACATCATCCAAAATAATTAGAGTTGGCTTGGATTGCCTCGAAAGCAACTGCTGCAGCTCTCTGTGCACATCTTGCACATCCTGAAATTGCGGTATTTTCCTTCCAGCTAGTTTCTCCCACATAGTCTCTAATATTCCTTTTAGGTTTGGGGATTGGGAGACAGTGATAAAAATCACATTGTTGTCAAAATAATCTGGAATCCATGAAAAAACAAGTGTATTTTAGACTAAATATCTTAACATGCATGAAAGGATGTCCTTAAACCTGAAACAGAGTAGCATAGCACCTCCTATGATATAATACAGATTCTACATGCAAGTAATGTAACAAAGAAGAAACTTTAGAAAGCCCAGAAATTAAAAATAGAATGGCTTTTCTAGATAAATGATTAAAACATTCAGAAGCATGAAAAGAATTTACAGGGGATATAACCTTTAATTTGCAGATCATTGCATAGAGCCAATGCGAGAGTAGTCTTCCCACCACCTCCCATACAATGAACGCCAACGACCGACACCTCGTTTCGGAACAAAAGCCTCTTCAAATCCCAAATACGTTTCTCCAACCCCACGTAAAACCGAGTCTTTGCAGGAAAATTATCATCATGAGAGTGCGTGCAATCATTCACCATTTCAGAACTGTAAATAAAATCTGAAGCCAGTTGTTGAAACTCTTACAAACGGTTAATTTCGTTCCAATTTGAAGCATACTGCTAATTGATTTCTTGTCTTTGTAAAGCTAGGTATTGATTGTACATGTTTTCTTTATATAAGAAATTGAAGCGGCCATAAACCGTGTCGGTTTTAATTGAAAAGGAGACATACGCGCGTGAAATTGTCAGTGGTAATTAGTTTGCTTGCAGCTCAAGTTCCATCGTCGCTTGGGAGACAAGTCTCGTAAAATTATATCTGTTCCCTTCGCAGCCGGTGGCTTTGGAGCATACTCGAAGCTTCTGTTCATCAGCAGCCCTGTCCAAAGTACACAACAATAATTTATCATTTACTGTAATGTCTACCGATGCAAATCCTATAATTACAGTACTTTTTCAACGGAAAATGCGTTATCAGAAGCTTGGCCTTTTTAATGGGAGATACCGAACTGAAGCAGCAAACGATTAAGAGAAATAAACTACAGAAAATAAGAATTTTAATTTTTTTGAACGAAGTGGAGTCCGAGTGGATTTGTGGGATTGCTGTATCCTGCTGGGTTATTTCCTCCTTATTTCCCTGTTTCACAAATAGAAATTGGATTCTTCTTATAAATGAACTCCCGTTTGAATGCCCTTTTGTTTCTTTTCCTGCTCATTTTGTTCCATACGTCTGTCTTTTCCGCACTCCAAGCTGGCTATAATCTTCTTTTCCCGTAGTCTTTTAATTTCCGTTGCGCTTTAGCACGCTTTTAACGTCTTTTAGAAAAAAATCTTAGAAAAAAAAAAACCTACAAAAATATGACCATTCTGTTGATGTCTTTATTTGAATATATATGTTGTATGATTTTAAAAAAAAAATTAATTAGAAAAATTAATAAAAAATTAAATATTCAATAAAAATTAAAAAATGTCTTTTTAGTATCAATGTTAATGATCTATGTTAAATAATTATGAATTGATTTTATTTCTAATTTTAAATTGTATAATATAGAAAATATTATTTTAAAAATATTATAAAGTATAACAAATCAATTGTTAACAAATATTAAAAAATGAAATAACTTATATTTTAAAATTAAAATATATATTTGAAACTATATATAAAATATAGAAAATAATTTTATATTTATGTTTTTATTTATGAGTACATTTTTTTAATATAAAGACAAAAATATACATATTAAAACAACAACTAATTACACGGTCTATCAATTTAAAAAAAGATTTTTTACACATCAATTTAAAAAAATTCTGAAAATTCAAATGGACTAAGGATAAGGCAATCATTACAAGATGAGGAACCTTCCAAACCCCATAGACAAGGTATAAGCCCTTGTACCCTAAAGATTGTTCACCTTGGAGTATCAGAAGTAATGTTTTCATTTACATAAAAAAGAAAGTCAATTGAAAGACACCTTAAGAACTAAAACTTCAAGAAGCACACTAGTAGGAATCAAGAATCAAGAAAGATATTCTAGTCAGCATTCACTAAATCAATAAAGACTGCTCAAATCCCAAATAGAACAACCTAATTTCCTTCCCTTCTAGTATAATTTCATCATATATACATGCCAAATAAGAGTTGTTTACATAAAGATTATTTATGCCCATGTGTAATTACTGGGAGTCATTTTTTATAATTTCATCATATATACATGTCAAATTAGTATGAACCTTTAGTATCTTATGTTTCTTTAAACAAATTAGATTTCAACAAGTTGATACAAGCACATACTACTATTCTTGAAAGCGGAAATAGACATAGTTTAATTTCCATCATATTAACCCTTAGAGAAAAGATAACGTAGTTTGCAAATATAGGAAAATTTTGATAGCATAATGACATGTAAATTAATGTTTCAAGAATGAGAAAGAAGAAGAATAGAAAAAATATAGAAAAAAGAGAAAGAACAATGATATATGTGAGAAAAACCCTTTCAAGTAAAGAACCCCACACTCGAAAGAATCAAACCAATGTATTAATCTACAACAAAAAAAAAATACAATACACTTGTAGGCTCAAAGCCTTAACATGGGGATTACATCTTTGCTCTTCTAGAGGAAATTCGACAGCATAACCCTACAATGAAAAATTCTCCTCACTCACAACTCCCCAAGCAAGCTCATATTTTTAGAGCACCAAGATAGATGCCTAAAATTGTCATATGTCAACATCCTCTTCACTAATCAAGTGTGCATGCGACAACTAAAATTTCCAAAATATAACTACACCTCCAAAGATCTCACATTTCTTGCAAACTCAACATGAAATAAAAATTTCCTTCATGTACAACTCCACTTATAATAGCAATTGTCCACTTCCAACTCTTTCTTGAGTTATCTTCAACAAATAAAGCTCATAAATAATAAAATAATTAACATGCTAGTAAAAAAGCAAAGGTTGAGACACCTTCTTCCCAACATTCTCCCACTTGTTGAACACCTATGAAGAGCCAATGGAAAAACAAGATTTTAACTGCTAGGAGTTGATCAATGAAACAACATCATCACAACCATCCATGAAACCACATGAAGCTCTAGCATGCTCTCATGCACTAACAAGATAACTATAACAACATCCAAGATGTCCACCATATCAAGCAAGAACTCCTATCATATTCCAAAATGCCACCAATGGAAGAAAAGGAATAAGCCAAGGGAAGATGCACCAATCCAAAGAACACAAGCATCAAATCCATTTGATCAAAAAGGCTATAGGCTACTATTACAACTCCATTGTGCTCATGAGCTTTATAGAAGAACCAATGTACCCAACTTCAAACACATTACTAGACCACAACTTTGAAGTCTAAACTTCATCCAAGAATAAGATCAAACATAAATGTTCCAAAAAAAGTTAGAACAACAATCACAAGTGATTGTTTACATGCAACTTAAACACCCACATGATTGGAAAAAGAAACCATAGAAACTTATAATCCATCCAATCATCCATACCTCAAATGTATCCAAAACATCAGTAGAACTTATGCCAACAACATATATCCAACACATAAACTACAATCAAAATCTCCATGTGTCAAACTTGTCAATGAAGAACGCACACACAAGAATTCCCACTACATTAGTAATGCCAAATATAAAAAATAGACCATGGCATACCAAGTCTACCAATCAACAATTATTTTGAGGTGAGACAAATAATTCAACCATGTAATAGCAAAGAACAATCATAATGATCTACACATGCAACACAAAACTGTTGCAAAATCTCTGATAACATGTCACCATAACTCTCCCAATTCCACCACACTGAACCATGTGAACATGAACCTCTAAGAAGAAGCCATAGAACAAAGAGAAAACATATAATCATATCCCAATCATTTCCTTTCGTCAACACCTCAAAGTGTCAATCTGTGCCAAATAAGATCTCCTTCACAACCTTAAAGAAAAGCCTCAACAACACCCAAAAACTCAATCTCATTAGATCAAACATAACATATATATCTCATGTTACCAAAATGGATGTAAGCCTCTCTAAACAAGGAAGATCAAACTCAAAACATTCCCATATTAGGAAATCAACACAATAATATATCTCAAAAAATTATCATGAATCAAATCAAATACCCAAGGAGATTTAAACATGTCGAACACTCCTAAAATGAATCCTCCAAAACTAGAAAGCATCACTCAAGATCCATCTCTATGAGAAGAAAAATCATAAAACATGATATATTTGAAAACAAAATGGGCTATACCTTCCAAATGATTATTTTCCATGTAGACCAAGAGTGGGGAATGAGATTGCTACTCTAGGATATACCAAGTTTCATATCACTTCATCCAAGAACAACCTCCTCACAGGTCCATCATGAACTAATGTCCATATCTAGGTGAAAGGCTCCTCGAACTTTCTACTAAAAACTCAACTGACTCCCCAAAGTCTCCAAGTATTCATGAGCATCTACAACTGATCAATCCATGTTGAACTTCAAATATAACACTACACTCACATGATTTACTCTCAAACACATGACCAAGGAACTCAATACTAAAAGAACTAACTAGACCACTATCAAAGCTCCAACCATGGAATCAAGAACCCAAACATGACATCATGATCTAACCATCTCCTCTTAGGAGATCACATGCAATAATGCATACATCCTAGTCTCAAGAGAACTTGTATCATGCCAATACTCAAATTAGTATATAGAGAAAACTATGACATAATACCAAACACACTCTAAACCAAGAATCAACATCTCTAATCACACGAAGATAACCATCCCTTGATAATGAATTAAAATTTTAAAAGAAATCTCACTGCAACAACAAGATCCAAGAGCTCCTCCATGACACTAACAACTACTACCGAAGAACATCCATCAAAAAGTGATGAATATACATCACTGCAAAAGCTCTCATTGAATCGTGATACTAAGCTCTCCATGTCATAATGATAACCATATCCTAAATGAAGATCCTCCATGGCTTTGACACAATAAAATGCAATATCGACAACACCAAATAATAATTAGAACCAAGATCTCTAAGCCAAGAAGATTCACAACATGATACAAGTCCCATAACTTACTATCTAGGCACTCAAAATCATTAATCCTCTCATCTCAATACAACATACCAATGCATTGATGACCACAAAAAATGCCAACTAACAAAGTTTTGCATCAAAACTGAAACAATCTCGTGGATATAAACAATCCACATCCAAGTCATCCCATTGCAGCTAATGGGTAGCTAATCCAAAAATTGCATAACTCGTAGATCCATAACCAATGAAACATGCAAACTTATCATCACATCATTAACATACAAAACTAAGATATTAAAGAAGATGACATGTAGATTTCAATACTCAAACACCAGATCATCAACATACCCGATTTTCCAAACAGATCCATAACTAAGTACCATGGTCAAAGAACTAATCAAGTATTCCTACAAATCTGCATGAATTCATATCTATGCAAATCTAAATCCACTAAAATATATAGAATAATAGATCATCACATATCTCATTTGAACAGGTGAATACTCCATATCTACACAAACCCGCAACTTTTAGAACATAGGAAAACTGTAAAACCTTTAGAGGAAATATGTTGTCTAGAAGCTTATAAATATATGAAATGTACCAACTTCACAACCACCATCAAATCACCAATGGTAAAAGATATATCAAAATTTCTTCGATGAGAAAGCTAAAAATCTCCTCATAACATGCATGAAGCATACATGCAAACTTGCAACTATCTTGCATCTAGAAACAACCCAAGGGAAACATAATCTAGAAAATAGTTCATTTGCAAATTTGCAAAACCACAATTTTTGGTTAACCATGTAAAAACTACAAAACTACTATGTTTATAGACACACAAGAAAAGGGTAAGTGCACTAAGATGGTGCACAAAAAGGGGGTCAAAAGTGGCCACTTTTATTTTGAAATTGTCTAAACCTAAACTTGGAGGAGTAATTTGAGACTCATGTGTTGAATGCACAAGACAACTGAGAGGGGGGGTTGAATCAATTGCTCATTAAAACACCAAACCCTCATTAACATTTAGATCCACATTAACCAAGTTATTAGCCTTTAATATGTTAGAGTGATTTAACATGAAATCAAATTATAGAAACTGAGAACACAACAACACCAAACACCAGATTTATGTGAAAAACTTAAGAAGGGAAAACCACGATGAGGATTAGCTCACAATATAAAGTAATTGCAACACCAGATACAATAGGCTCACTGCTAGAGGGCTCACTGCCCAAAAGAAAAGAAGGGCTCACTGTCAATGGCTCACTGCCGGATTATAGAAAAGAAGAAAGGATATTGTTACAAAGACTTAAAAATGTCCTGAATGATACTACACACTTGAATTCGATATACTAACATCATTTCATCTTAAAATCCATCCTCCTTTCGCTTATTTGATTAAATTAACCTAGTTAATTAATCTAAGGCCTCATGTTTATCTATTAATCTAATTAACCTAATTAGGTTAATTCACTCACCATCATATTCACCTTTCATCTTGTCTAATCAAATAATGCAAAATATTTAATTAAATCCTTCTTGTATCTTCTTATTTAATTAAATAAATCCTAGTTATCCTAGTTATTTAATTAAATATCCTAATCCCACCCCTTTCATTAAATAAATTAATTATTTAATGCTAAATCCTAAATTCCTCCAAAAGGGAATATTCCTATGGAATATCCCTCCTTTTTTCACATTAAAACTTTGTTTTAATTTGCTAAATGCTAATTTTCCTCATCCACTTGCATGAGAATATTCTTTTTAAGAATATTCTCCCTTGAACACTCATTCAAAAAAGAGAATATTCTTCTCTATAACAAACTTTCAACGAACTTCTTGAGCAAGTTTTGAAAGTGCGCTTCTTTGCATGATTGTGAGACCTTGATTAAATATCAACTTGCATTCTCAAACCTTGATGGGAATGTATCTTTCAATCTTGACCATTGGTTTCACATTGCCTATTCTATAAATAGACGAATAAGGATCCATCTTTTGATAGAAAACTTATGCTATTGAAAGTCACATCCATTTGCACTCATGTTTTACATTTGATAAGAATTTTAGGTTAATTTTCATGTATTATTAGCTTAGCATCCATTAATAGATTCCATGGTAACTTAGTTGCATTCATTTAGTATATTTTGGAATCTAGGGCTTGCATCTTTGAATCTTGAACACATTTAGAATAGGTTGGCATACACTTACATCAAACATCTTACCTTTTATCATGCTTTCGTTCATCTTTTTCACCAGTTCCCATTGATTTTAATCAATAAAATTGATTGGAAAGGCTCATATTATCTGAGGGATTGGGAAAGTGTCACCATTCCGCATCAATGTGACACCACTCCCCCAATAGGATAAGATTCAATGTCTTAGAATAGATTTTTGTCAAGCCTTCATGTTTTAGAATGTTAGTTTTAATGGCTTCTTCGCTTTTATTGATATTGAATATCTTATTGGGATTGATGCTTAGTGGATTAAATATGCCTTGAATCCATATGGATCAGGTGTAGTTAACCTATACTATGTCATTGGTCATAGTTACAATTAGAAATTCATCTCAAAACAATAGAAAAGTTCCACCGCTTCACCACCTTGGTACATTTGCACTCTCTCTAAAGAATGTAGACACCTTCTACACACTGCTTCTAGTAGTCGTAATTGTTAAAGCTTGCATTGCACTTTTCACTTTCGCACTTCACATTATAATTCACATCACACACACTTCATACCGTCATTCTCCATTAACTCAACACACACATATACCCATCACAACCTTGAAAATAATTCACAAGGTCGGCTCTAAGAATTTTTGTAGTGGAAAGGAATGAAATCAGACCACGCCACACCTTAACTCGAACCTAAATTCATACATATATGCCACACCATGCTTCCACAAGCACCGAAGCATTTCCAAAATTAGTGTAAATACCCAAGGTCGACCGGATTATTAAACATTTAAGTACATGATTCCTTAGATCCAAAGACGACTCACATAAAACATACATCACTTGAACACAATCTAGAATATTCCATAAACACCCTGAAATCCAACAAATTCCTTCATAACAACTTTCACCTAAAGAACAAATTCATCTAGTACACCTAGTTAGCTTTCCGCATATTGTAACACATGAATCCAACCTTGCAGAGTGCCAAAATTCAAAAAACTCAAACTAAAGATAGGTAGGAGAAATATACTTACACTCCCTAATATTTTTAAGACCAAAAACCACACTACGGAAAAATACAGAGCAAAACCGTTTCTCCTAGACACCACCGCAATACATTGTTCACACACTAGTGAACACAACTTTCTCTGCACAATGATCCAAGAGAAGAAATTCTAGATGTAACACCTCTGAACACCACTAATCAACATATTTGAACCACATAAGTAGATCTTCAACACAAAATAAATGCAGAGCAAAACTAGATCACTACTCTGTTATATAGAACACCTCTCAACCACACTATATGAAATATTTTATTCAAATTT
>VDFB02286075.1:0-26515 GCA_007258455.2 Sequoia sempervirens | reverse complement strand
TAATGTAGAAGAAAAGTGAATTAGAATGTTCCATTCTTTACTGGTCAGTGTTTTACTTGCAAGAGATTTGGGCATAGAGCAAATGAATGCAAAAGTAAAATGATGAAGCATATAATAGTGGTAGAATGATTCAATATTTCAATGGTTACTGCCATACATGTTATGGATTTGGAAATAAGGCTAATAAATGCAGATTTAGAATGAATGAAAGGAATAATTCTCAGAAGAATTTCATATGCAACAATTACAGTAGACCTAGACATATTGCTAAATTTTGCAGAAGCAAAAATTTGAGGAAGGATAATCCGACAAAGAGAGATGAACCAGTTAAAAAGACCAATCCGATTGAAGTAAAGAAAGAAATGGAAAAGATTTGGAGAAAGAAAGAAGAGCATGAGAAAAAGGAAGAATCAAAGACTACAAATGAATCTGTACCACCCTCCAGTGCATATGATTCCTTCAGGAATTGAACCTAGGCATTGGATTAGGGGGAGCAGTAACAGAAAATCATATAACCCCTTGCTGATATGAGGTGTCATGGCTTGGAATGAAGATATGAGATGGAGATGGATAGAATGGATCTTTTGAAGAAAACTTCAAAAGAAAATATGCAAATGTGGATATTTACGAACCAATTTAAGGTTTACTGTTGCACATAGAAGGTTTTACTAGCTTTATTGATTGGCGTATTAAATGCGAATTAGGGAAGAATTGAAAAGATTATATACCAATCCTTTTTTGATTTTATTTCACTTTTATGCATTTGGAGAGAGTAGTGTGAGTTGAAGTGAATTCAAGAGTCCGAAGGCGATTTGTAGAGTATCCAAACTCTAATTTCAGTTGAGCAAGAAAAGGTATTTACCATTGTTTGAAGCTGAAATAGATTTTTTTTTCAAAGAATCTTAATTCAATAGAGATGGCAACACCTATAGTGGTAAATGTGAGTGAGAAACCCAAACCTAAATTCAAGAAATATCCCATGAAAGTGTTTGCGAATGACCCACTTGGAGAATTTTCAAGTATACCATATAGGGTTTTGCCTGTTGAGGATACTAGGGCATACATTCACTCAAAGATGGAAGAGTACAACCATGTAAAACTTACAGGCCTATGGACAAACCATTTGACTGGAGAATATTTCAATATTAAACTTGAATATGAAAACTTGGTAAAGAAGAAACTGAATGTCTGGTAGTGGTTTCCATGCTTTACCCATGACGATGAGCTCAAGTATGTGACAATAGGACTAAGCAGAGTGTATGATAAATTCCTATGGACTGACATGCCTAGATTGATAACTAAAGAAGTCATAAGGGAAATTACTGGACTTTGTGACTCTAGACCAATACCTATGTTGAAATCTGTAAAGAACATGGAGCTAATAGGATCCACATTTGACCAAAGGGATCTCACTGTAAACACCATAAGGAATCTAGCAGTAAAGTATGCTGCTATGGTCATTGGTTACAAAATTTACTACACCAATAGAGAAAATTCCGTGTTTGCCACAACAATTCATGTAGCTCATGAAATGGTAGAAAAAAGAAAAGATTATGATTTGTGTGAGTTGCTTTGGAAATAAATTTTTGACAATTTAAAGTAGACTAAAGATAAGAAATACCCATTCAAATTTGGTTCCTTAGTATTTTTCCTGTTGTTCTATTTTCTAAGGGAGCTTCCAAGAAGAAGCAATATTGTATGAAGTAAAAATAGACCCGTATCCCATCAAATATTCAAACATCTACATAGCATTGGGGACAATAAAGCTCAAGATGAGGCACTTGTTGCTTTCTTCGCAATATTTCAAAAAAGAATGCATGAATGTGAAAGGATCCCTAAGTTTGTAGTGGAGAAATATTGAGATGATATTACATTTTTGGTTAAAACTAATGAATGTATCATTGAAGCTGTGGAACCCATAACTGTCTGGATTCAACCACTTGGATATGAGGTCACTGAAAATGAAGTTGATGGTTATGTTGGTATATTATTGAACAGTCCTAAGGACCCTACTCAGAAAATACATGGAACATATGAGGATAAATTCATGGAAGTGCTCATGGAACTGAGAAAGTCTGAAGCAAAAAGAAATGTGGATAAAATGGTGCATAAAAATTTCAAGGAAAAAGGACTCACAAATGAACAGGTAAGAGTGTTAAGAGTAAGAGTAGAGAGAGAATCAAGCACAACAAGTGGGTCCCTCAGACCTAGAAGATCTAGAAGAAAAACTTCCACTATTCCCCCTAGTATTCAACAATCATCTGGATCAGTTTCTACCTCTAGCATAACAAAGAGAATGAATACCAGTGCTCCAGTAATGAAAGAACCTGAGGTGGAAGAGGCCACAAGGCTTGGAAAGAGAACAAAGACTACTCTGGTAGTCTCCACTGCTGCTACATCAAGAGGAAAGAAAGATAAAGCTAGAAGAGAAAAGGACTTGAGTGTACAATCTGAGGAAGAAGAAGGAGAGGATGAGGATTCCCAATTAATCATAAAAATAAGAGGAACTATTTCAAACAAATAGAGAATAGATATTTCTGATACTTTAGATTAAGAAGTCAAGAAAGAAAATTAAGCCTTTCAGGTACATGTACACAAATAGGTGAAGGAAAGGAAGACAAAGAAATAAAATACAACAAAACCGAAGAAGAAAGAGAAGAAGAAAAAGAAGAGATCTTCATAAAGAACCCTCAGTCCAATGAATTTGGAATCATTATTCAAAGGTATGTTGTATCATGAGATTCTAGAAGAAACTGCCGCATTGTACAAAAAGGATAATGAGGAGAACAAAGCCACAATAATAAAAGTAATTATCAAATTCATTGTCACAATTGAGGCAGATATGTAGAAAATTAGGAAGAAAGTTCCTGATGATGTATGGAAAATATTAATGGAGAGAAGAAGAGAGGAAAATGAAAGGGAAGAGGAGCTCAAATCAGATGTTGTGGAGAAAATTGGTGTCTCCTTATCTGATGTTGACAAGGTCACACTGGCCCAAGTACTTAATGAAGAATTCAAGACAAAACGAAGGGTCACACTCCTAATGGGAAGAGATTAGGATCAAATTAACAGAAAGTAAAAGGAAACAAAAGATAAGGTTACTGATATAGCCTAGAGGTATGGTATAATTCGAATTGCCTTTACCAGTAAGAACCAAGATTGATAAATTGAAAACATAGGGGATACTGATACAAAATAAATTCCCGATAATATTCCTCTAGATACAGATGAACCAATGCAAGAAATTGTTGAAGATGAGGATGTTGCTGGGACCAGAGAGGAAACTGCAAAGGATGACACTTCTATTCCTTCAGTAACTTAGGATACTGTATATTAAGGCCACCCAATGACACCTATTCCTCTGGTAGATACAAAACAAAACACCAGTGAAGGTGAGAAGCATGATACAATCAATGAGAATAGGCATGAGGATGAAGAAAATAAGGAAGGAGTAAATGGTGGTGAGAAGGAAGGGGAAGGAGATAAAAATGAAAATAAGGAGCAAGGAAAGAAGGACAAGGATGAAGGAGATAAAGACAAAGATAAATACATGATCCGACGAGGAAGAAGAAAAGGTAGAAGAAGAAGAAAAGTCTAATACTAGAAAGAATGAAGAAGATGAGAAGTTTGAGGATTTACCTAAGCCCTCTAGTGAATCCTCCTCTGATAAACCTTTAGAAGATTTGATTTCTAAGCAATTAAAGTTTCAACCAATTGTTTCTTCTCAGTTGTTGTAGCTGCCCATGTAACAAGGTAATGTTGATATGGGTAGGATATCTCTTATACACAAGTTGCAATTGAGTGATGTGTTTAGTGCATCAGAATGAAAATAACTAATTGAAACTCATTGAGTGATTTGTTTAGTCTTGTAATGTTTAGGAAAAGATGTGTTAACAAGAGATCATTCCAAGGACTAATGTTGACACATCTTTTCCTGTGGTGGAAAACTTCAAATTGCTATTTGATTCCTTTATGGAACATGGCTCCAGATTGAAAAGACAAGCTGAAATTGAGGTTGAGACAAGGATTACAAAGAAGAAGCTAATGGATATCAAATAAAAATGTGCATCTACACATACAAAATTTGAAGAATACTTGAAGGAAGTGCTAGCTTGTGAGGAAGGTGCAAAATCACTGTTTTTGTATTGTATGAAGTGGCCGGATGCCACTCAAGGGATAAAAGATGAAATAGACTCGATTGAATGTCAAATCGCTAATGCATCAAAAGCTTATGATTTGACATTAGACAAAGATGATAATACTTGGACTTCCATATTGGACTTGAATGACAAATTCTTCACTTTGCAGAGCCAAAAGGAAGAAGTTATCAAGCAGCTTGTGAAGTTAAGGTACTTGGTAAAAACATAGAAAAAACTAATCTCAAGTGCCCTTGCTAATTTTGACAGAGTTTCAAAGATAAATCTTACACCTGGTACTATAGAGGAAGGAAAGGAAAAATTGATAGAGCTTGAGTCTCTACACAAAATGGTTGCAACAATGAAGAAGAGTTGGGAAGAAGGAAAATTTTCTTGGCAAGCCATTATTTAGAAGCTTTAGGGGTCAACATCTTTGGGTTGACCATTTCTATCTCTGTACACCTTTTCATTTTTTATGTTTTCAAATTCTGTTGTACATATGCGGATATATTAGGAGTTTTTGGTTAGCTTCCTAAGGGGGAGCTAGTTCAATTTGTATATATGTGTGTGGGTCAACACCCTTTGGCCTTGAAGTCAAAGGGGGAGAGATATTTGGAAAGACATTTTGTTTTGGCACATGTTGCCATCAATGGCAAAGGGGGAGATTGTTTAAAGAATGAAGAAGGTTGTCATTGATGTCAACACCACACCAACACTACATGATCAATTTCAAACAATATGATAGATGTTTATAGAAAAGTTATTTTACAAAAGTGCTTTTTGGCTAAGTGTTTATACTAGTAGTCTCAAAACACAATGCCCTTCGATAAGTTGGTTTGCATTTGTTCGCCTTTTCAGATCTACTCCTACGGTTCTAGTATGTTGTTCATGGATATCATTGGCATCTTATTTCAGAATTTCAACTGTTTTGGGTAAGTGGTTCAAAAGTTGCAAGTAACATAAGTTTGGCGGATATGGTTTATGAAGAGCACACAAATATACTGAGAGGGGGGGTGAATCAGTATATTAACAAATTTCTACCCTCTCAATTTTTATCAACTTTAAACTCTAACACAATAATAACTATGCAATAATATAACAATATGAACAAGTTGACACCAAGATTTTACGTGGAAACCCTTACGAGAGAAAACCACGGTACAAATTATGTACTTTATAATAAAATAGGTTTACAATGGTAGTAGGCACCAACCTACTAGACCAAAATTTTAATCAGTTATGTAGGAACTGACCTACAAGGAGCAATAACTCCCTAACTTGATTTAGTAGGCACCAATCCACAAAGAGCACCAACTCCTTCTTGCAAGGCACCAACCTCGACTTTTTGACTGAAAATTCAAATGTAGAATGAGATATTTCAATAGATCCGCTTCATGCTTCAATCTATCCCTTCTTTGTGATGTATGCTCTTCTTTTAGTCTCACACAAGAGATACTTCTACACTTCTACACAAACTCTACACTCAACTTCTGCAAATCTGATTTAAAACATATATGTATTCTGGTCAAACATTGCAACCTTTTACTTGAGCAACATGTCCGTTTGAATCTTCCTTTTGGTATTTATTTGTTTTGTCTCAATGCATAATCACACCCTTTTAAATATTAATGAAGTTGCATCAGGGTAAATCACGCCACTTCCATGTATTTAATTGACTTTTTGATAAACATAAATATGAAGTTCCATAATTAAAATAAAATTGTATCACTTCATCGAACCTTTTGGAAAATTCATCTTTCCAAAATTTTAATCATTTGCTTTTTTCATGTTTAATGAATCAGATTAAACAACCAATTGTTCTTTTTATACAGTCGCATCTCTTTAATTCCTTTAGCAATTGAATTGCTTCAACAAAAGAAACATTTTGTAGAAAGTCGTGCTTCATCACTAATTACATTATTTCATACTTGTTAGTAATTTAAATCTGGAGTTGTATAAATCAAGAGGCGCTTCTTCTAGACTCATATTGCTTCAAGAAGAAATCATGTTACTTGATGAAGTAATTATTTTTGCTTGATAAATTTTAATTGTACTTTTAATTAACTCCAAAGTCTTATCTTTTAAATTAATGATTTGCTATTGAAATTTGAAGTCGACCTCTTAGATCAATATTCTGATATCTATTTGATTGATCTATCCTCAAATCAGAGATGTGCAAATTCATCCTTTATTCTAAATCTGTTCATTTGAATCTTTACCTTCAGAAATTAAAGAGACTCATTGATGTTAATACCATGTCCTCCTCTTTCTAGAAAACCAACGTAAATGTCTTATGATCACATTTATGTCTTATTGAATTTGTGACTTCATCATCACACTGCCTTGTCTAATCCAATCGATGCTTATTTTATTCTTGTTCTTCTCTTTTCAGAATTCATGTCTTCGATGTCTGGTTGTCACTTCCTTCACTTTCCAGACTCTTGATCACTTCTTTTAGACTCGATGAATCTGACCTAGATTACATACTCATATCCTTCTTTTCTTATATATGATCATCTTCATATCTGATGCTTATAAATAGCAAAATCATCTTCGATTTAACATTCATATCTTCATGAGTAGTTGCCCATATAATTGCTGCTACTAATGACTTTACTTTGATCTACTTGAAATTTTATTTCAAATATATTATCTTCAGCCATGCTTATGTTATCTTCAGTCATGCTTAATGTCCTCGCTCTATCTTGACATCAATGACAATATGAATCTTCTACCTTATCAACTTGACATCAATGACAATATTTCCAACAATTTAGATAGTTTTTTGTGTATTGGGTTTTACCTAATTGGTCTGCATTCCTCTGTGGATTTGAGATAGAAATTGCAGTTTTGGGAGAAGGTTAACAAGTGTGAGTAAATTATATTTTTAAGTTGGTGTGATATTTTGTTGTTCGTGTATTCCTTGGCGATGATCAGTTGGCGTATTTTTACTCTTGGGTTTTACACCTGGCCGACTTGATGAATGTAAAGTGTTGAGAATATTAAATATATGATACAAATGAAAAAAAGGAGTTGTTATAGGTCCACGCCGACCTATATTGCTTGTGTTTTGGGTGCAAAGGAAATTTTAGTTTGAATTGGGTACTGATATGGAATGTTTTGCATAATTCAAGGCTACATATAATTAGGCCAACCTAATTGATGTTTGTGATGGAGTTTGGTACATATACGAGGTTGAGTTGAGTTGATGACATAAGAGATTCAATAGATACATGATCCGAATACAAGCAGTGATGCGAAAATTTATAGAATTATGCAAATAAGCTGTGAGTATAGAGAAGGTGTGCAAAGATAGAGCATCATAGAGACTGGTAATTTGAGGTGATTGCAGTGTGTTATGAGCTTCAAAGGAACTAAATCCAACATAAGTTAGATGCATTTCTCTCAGTTCAAATTTTGGCTATGAAGCCACCTCTTTTATCTTTCTTTTCTCTATGAACAGTGAGTCCACCTGGTAGTGAGCCTTTCTGTAATATCTTATAACCGGCTATAACATATTGTGAGCTAATCCTCACCGTGGTTTTTCCCTTTTTTGGTTTTCCACGAAAAAATCCTGGTGTTCACGTGTTGTGTGTGTTATGGATTGTTTATTCTTTCATTCCTTATAATTGTTAAGTATACTTTGGAAATTGGATGGTTTAATAGAATACTGATTCACCCCCCCCTTCGTATTTCATGTGTCCAACATTGGGGTTATGTGAAAATTTAGTTTATTATGGATACACATTTCCTTTTATATTTCTTATGCCCATGATACTATTTGCACCTAATCACAATATCCTTCCCATGTGGGGGCAATCATTTCAACATGCACTCTCATGATTATACTTTATATTGTTGCAATTGAATGAAATGACCATATTCTAGGGGCCATCTTATCACATTGCGGGTATCATGCATAATTCCTACCATATTTTTTGGTGTGATCATATTCCTATTATGTTCTAAGAATCATACTAGGGACACTATAATCTTCCTTGCATTATTTCAAGCTATGTTACCACTAGGGACTTATTGTCTCACATAGCCAATGTTTTCTCACTCTCTTGGGTGCATATGCTTAGTGTAGTGTCTTGTGCACTTACACGAGTGTTTTTGGCCATTAAGGGTTGCACCACTATTTTCACTTATCTTTATTAGGGGTAAAGTTTTATTACTTCACACTTATCTCCAACCCATGTACTTACCATGCTTTATCATTTTATATTTTTATCTAATTGTTACATGATGAATTTATTACAGTCACTACTTACATGATCCTTATGAATACATGTTTACCTTACATTTACATTTCTTTTATTTTTCCTCTCCAAGTTGTATCCTATGGATATAACTAATTGAAGGGGAATACATTTTATTTATAATACTCCTATGTTGAGATTAGAGTAGTTATATGTTCCTATACAAAGAATCATTATTGGGATAAAATAAATCATTATCACACATAGTTGCACCCCATGTCATCCTATGGTGACTACATAGGGTATATTGTTACCATACCCTACTCTCTCCTTATTATTGTTGATGATAAAATTTAGTTTACAATTTATTTACTTATGTGACATAAGCTACTCCAATGTTGCATGTATTCTTTTATTTTGTAGGTTCCCACAAAGTACACATTTTGAATGATAAACACACATGACGATAGCTAGAGGTCTCAATTATTTTATATGGAATCAATGTCCTATTTTTTGAATATTTACTTTTCATACATGTTTATGAGTGTCATTTAATTTTATATACATGTTCTAATTCACTTGTACTTGGAAGTGGAGGCAAAGTGTAGGTGAATTTTGTATAATCATGTCAATTTATGTTTAGTTTTGTGCCCATTTGAGAGATGTATTAATATAATTACATATCAAAAAATGACACAATTACATATTGAGAGATTCCTTCTTTTGACATGACGCTTCGTTCCCACAAGAGTACTTCTAAATGTAAAATTTGATGGGTCTTGTTTGGGGGCTGGTTTTTGGCTGGCTGCAGGTTGTTCTTTCTGTAGCCTTGTTTTTGATTGTAAAGGGTTTCGAGTCCCTTCAAAACCTATTTTTACCTAAATTAAAAAAAAACAAATGACACAATATTTTGCATAGTTGGCCTACTTCCCCTATTTTTCACCCTACTTTTTGTTGAGAAAATGTGTCTCAACCTTGTAATTACATAAGGTACCGTTGATACATAAGGTATTTTTTAGCTAACGACGATGGGGGGGTGTGGGGGGGATCCCCCCATGAGAGGTTCGGGGGGATCATCCCCCCCACTGGGGTCTAGGGGCAGTGCCCCCAAAAAGAAGATTTTTATTTTTATTTTATTATTGTAAATCTAGACCGTTTATCATTATGTCTCATATCTGATGGTCGATATTTTATTTGCTTGACTTGCCCTAGAAGGAACCCTATTTTATGAGGGCATTGTATTATGGCTATGTATTGCGATGTATTATGAGAGTTAGATAGTGGCTATATTGCCTCCAAATCTTTGAGTGGTGATACTCCTGTGAGAAGCTTGCTCTGCAAGTATATTATAATCTTTGTGATTTCTGAATGATATATTGGGAAAATTTTGGAGTGTGGGGTTTTTTTCTTGAAAGGGTTTTCCCCACATAAATAATTGTGTTGTGGTATGCATGATATTTGTTTTTATTTTGTTAAGTTTCTATAACTGTTAAAGATCTGTAAAAGTTTTGTATTATTCTCCTCTCATGATTAGTGTAGGAAGTTGTTCTGCTACCTTAGCTTTCTTACACTTTTTAACACAGATTCCCACTTATTTGATCATAGTTTATTTGTTTCTGCATATTTTCTAATATAATTTACATTTATTGCACACCATATCAAAAATTTCATTCCACGCATTAGAATTACCATTTCTCTATCTTGGTTCAATCCCACAATGTAGGATCAATCATATACCAATGAAATTACCCCAAAATAAAAACAAAATAAATTCATATTGCTAACTATTGTATATTTTTATTGATGTTATGATCCAAATTTGATCACTATTTGCATATCATTCTAGCCATACTTCAATTGGAACACTAAAGGAACCTAAACTTGCATAATCATCCTAAATCATTTGTAGAACTGAAGATTGATGTTTCCAATATTTTAAAGTAATAACTAAGATATTATTTCTTTCTATTGTACTATCTATTAAATAGATCATATTATAAACATTATAGAGCATAAATCTATGCAAATTTGATCTATACTAGACAATACAAGATCCAAGAATGTAAAGTATAAGTTAAAGAGATATAGAGTAGAAATATAGAAAAATAGAACATGTGAACCTAGAAAGTGTAGATTTTGATTTAAGAAATGGATTAGGAAAGCTTGGTAGATGTTCTAGTGGAAATTTGGACTTTGTTAGAAAATAATTGAAATAAGGGTTCTCTAGTAGTGCTAGAAATGCAATTATTCTTCATGGGAATTGCTATAGAGTTTATGGGCACTAAAATAATGGGTGAAAATGTACTAGTATTCAAGGCTCTTAAAACTTATAAGAGTTATTCATCTTTAGTCCCTAATACTTTCCTTGTTCACATAATGTGATCATGTACCTCTAAATGTGATAAAACCTAAGTTGAATGTAGGGACAAGAGGGAAGATGGCATGATTTAAAGGAGACTATCTCAATCAATACCCTAGTTTGTATATTTCAACTTTCATAGAGAAAAAAATGGGTGTGTTGGGACCTAATGGTAAAGTGTGATTGGTGCATGTATTGATAAGAGTATAAAAAGGAGATGTGTGTATTGAGAACGAGTTGTAGATTTAAAAAAGGTAAATAAAATAAGGTTTTTAAAATCTTGGTTGAGGAGGAAAAAGGAAAAATGGATTCCTTTTTGGGAATGGTAAAATGAATAAGAGAAATAGAAAGATGGAATGGAGATAGCAAGGAATCCATATCTTGAAAGGATCAATGGGCCTCAATCATGATATTTTTATACTTCAAACTTGTTGCCTAAATATTTGATGGGATCCCCATAACTCGCCCAAGTGGGAGTGAGGGATATTAAGTTTTATAATTTTGTAAGTGCTTGTGATTTTTAGAGAGAAAAAAAGGGTTTTAAAACATACTTATTCTAAGTTTTTATTAGGAAAGTTGCAGTTGAAGACATAGTAAGGACTAGGGCACAAAGAGGTGGGTAAAGTCACTTTTTGAATTTTAACATATACACTAGGATTGGGTAGCATAGATACTTAGAACCAATGTTGGGTAGCACATGTGTCCTTTAATATTCAAGAGTTCAATATTTTGAGTTATCAAGTGAGGTGTTTCTTAGGTTTGGAGTGCTTGCATAATCATTTTGTGATCAAGGAATGACTATAATTGAGTGGAGATGGTCCGAAAAATATATGAAAGTAAACACAAAACAAGTTTATAAATGCAAGGTGGAGATTTCAAAGTAAGTAATTTGTGACATTAGATTTTTCTTCCACTTTTTTGGGCTGATGATGTTAAGTGAGGAGGCATAATAAAGTACAATAAACTAAAATATAGTACATTGCATAATTATAATTTTTTTATATAAATGATATATGTGGAAGAGTAAATTCTCTCAAACTTATAATTACTTCTTAACTTCCACTTGTAACACCTATTATTCTATATATGTATATATATAACATGATTATATGATGATAAATAAAGCAATTCCACAAAATATAGATAGTAAACATAAATGAAACACTTAAATATAAATAAAACACTAAGCACATATTAAAACACTACACTCAAATCCAAAATAATCTACATGGCTAATTTGATAGCACTAGAGAGGAAACACAAGGGAGATCAATGAAGGATCATATAGTGAGAGAAAGAAAGGCCATGGATGGACTACATACTTGACAAGGGCGCCTTGGTAAAGTCTTGGCCATGCCATAGTCATCAAAATGTGAAAGAGATAAAAGGGAGATAATATATAAAATTGGTGATGTCATTGCCACCAAAAGATAGGGCTAGTCCAAGCCAAAAACGAATAAAAATGGTAAAATTATGATGGTTAGGTGATTACCACTTGACTATATTAGGTCTAAAACTCAAGAGGTCATGCTAGATGCAAAATAAAATATGATGACTAGGGTTCCATGCTAGGTTGTATGTGGTTGCCACCCCAATGATTAAAGAGGATAGGCCAATCCCTATGATTGAATTAAGTAGATAATGTTTATATGATATTCCTTGTTAAATTATGGAAAAAGGATAGAGTTATTCAATTTAACATAAATGGTAAAGGGGAGAAAGGAAAATTCCAAGGTGCATGTGATAGTAGGAAAATAGAGGAAATAGAAGAACATATAGAAATTCCCCCAATGATGAAAAATAATGAATGCTACCAAGGGAGTGATGAGACATACTATGTAATATAAGTGTTTAAAATTATGAGGGAGTTATCAAATAATAGGAACAAGAAGAGATAAAATTTCTTAAGGAAAGGGGAATATATAACTAAGGTGATACCCCTAACTCTTAAGGATCAAGATGATATGATATGATCCCAAGAGAAGGGTTTTCATGATTAAAAGTAGGAGAAAGGGAAGAATGTTATAAATTATGTGGAGTGTACACATGTAAACGAGGAGGAGTTCATAGCATAAGAAATATAGGAAAGTAGAGAGAGAATAGTCATATATGTGAAGACATGAAGATATTGAGATTGTAGTAATGTGAATTATGGAGAAGGAAGAATAATAATGTGAGAGAGGAAGGATATATCAAGTAGGAATAATTGATAAGTATATAAGAGGGATATAAGCGCATGTTTCATGTAAAGAGGCATAATAATGTGAATAGTAAGGATAAAAAAATGAAAAAGTGAGATAAAAAATGTGTAAACAACAGTATGAAAAAAAATATTAAACATACACACAAGCATATATAAAGGGTTCTATGAGTTGGAGTCATTCCTAATAAGATACTAAATATAATAATATCTAATCTAGTATCATTATCCTCCATTCTTATGGAATAATATAGAAATGAGAAGGGATTGAAATAAACAAAAAACATAACATAAATTAAGATGAACAAATATGTTTGGTTTGGGTGAACATGAAAATTTTTATACTCTAATGCTTTGCATCATCCCAACACGACACATGATGAAATGCATAAAGGGTGCAAATAAATAAATAGGGGAGATCACATGTAAGGATACAACATAGAGAAGGAAGTGGAACATACAACAACAAATGATCCTAAAATATTTTAGTTAACATGAAATGTGTATTAATACCTTGACACCTTACATCATCCATAAATATCATAGGAAGAGGTAGGCACAAATAATAAAAAACATAAGGAATATGCCACATGTAATGTAAACAAATACAAATATAGGAAGAGTAGGAAATTTACAGAGGAATTGTGGGATAAATAGTAGAATGGGAAACATATAATGCACACTTCACACACAAAGCAATAACACGATATGATATTGTCATATATGTCAATCAATTTGACCCACACCAAACTTGCTATATCAAATTGTTGTCATATATGCCATTCAACCTAACACAATTGAGGTTTTGTATTTGGTAAGAATTTGTGCAGGAAAAGAAAGTGAGAGATGATGGTTAAGGTGGATTTGAAAAAATGAAGTTGTTGTCCTAAGTGTTGAAAACTCTATCAAACAAAGGGATCTTGTTTTCCTAAGCATTGAAATTGAAGCAAAACAACTGAAGACTAAAATTAACCACTTACAAAAGGAATGAAAAGATAAGAAGAAGATTTTATCGTCAATGAAAAGGAGGTTAGTTGCTCTAAAAATAGTTCCAAGGCATATGGATGGGTATGTTTAGGTCTAGGCATGGCCCTGTTTCGAATCCAAACATGTTGAAACAGTTAGAGCTACATTGGATCGACGATATCCCTTAAGAGTCCAAAGTGCAAAAAGGTAGTAATCTTTGATGGGCTATTACTCAAAGATAGTGACACTTAAAAACTATTTTTTTGAGGCTATGGGATCATGTTGTGACCCTCTTCAATAACCTTTCTTGGTTTTTTCTATCTCGAGAAATTTTTGTGATGATGAGTTTCAGTTGAGGAAAAAATTAATGAGATACAGCGGTGTAAAGTTGCAAAAGTAGTGCAACTTTAGTTACTGCATATATACAAATAAACAAACTATTCCAACCTATCGGATGGTACACACGGCTACGCTAGGGATGGTCATATTTTTCACCCAAACACGCGAATCACTTGAGTACCTACATTGGACCCAGTGATTTCCCTTAAGGAGTCCAAAGTGTTAAAGATAACAATCTTTCACGGGCTATTACTTAGAAATTGTGATGCTTACAAACTCTTCATTTGAGGCTATGAGATTGTGTTAGGACCCTCTTCAACACTCTCTCGGTCTTTTCTATCTTGGGGCTTTCTATGGTGATGAGTTTTGAGTTGAGGCTTCGAGATGCAAAGCGATTGTAAAGTTGCAAAGTGGTGCAACTTTTGTTTTACCTTCATCTGAACAAATGGACTATTCCAACACATTTTGGATGGGTAATTTTACACTAGGCATGGTCTATTTTACTTAAACACATTGAATCACTCCGAGCTACATTAGACCAACAATTTCCCTTAGAGTCCAAAGTGCTAAAAGGAAACAATATTTGAAGGACTATTTCTTGGAAACCGTGATGCTTATAGACTCTCTGTTTAGGCTATGGGATCATGTTGGGACCCTCTACAATAACCTATCTCAATTTTTGCAATCTCGAAGGCGTTTTCCCATGGTGACAAGTTTTCAATTGAGAAAAAAGTTGTCAGATGCAAGCAGTGTAAAGTTGCAAAGTGGTGCAACTTTCGTTCTACAACTCGTACGACCAAATAGACTGTTTCAACACATCTGAATGGGTATGCTTACGCTAGGAATGGTCCTCTTTTGCACCCAAACCACTCCAAGCCACATTGGACTGAAGATTTCCCTTAAGAGTCCAAAGTGCTAAAAGGCAACAATCTTTGATAGGTTATTTCTCGAAAACTGTGACACTTACAAAATATTCATTTGAGGCTATGGGATCGTGTTGGGACCCTCTAGAATAATCTCTCTATTTTTTCTATCTCAAAGGCATTTTCCCATGGTGACGAGTTTTCAGTTGAGGAAAAAGTTAGATGCAAGCAGTGTAAAGTTGCAAAGTGGTGCAACTTTCGTTTTGTAACTCATATGACCAAACATATTGTTCCAACACATTCGGATGGGTAAATTTATGCTAGGAAAGGTCCTATTTTGCATCCAAACACATTGAATCACTCCAAGCTACATTGGACCGATGATTTCCCTTAAGAATCCAAAGTGCTAAAAGGAAACAATCTTTGACGGGTTATTTCTCAAAAATCGTGACACTTACAGACTCTTTTTATGAGGCCATGGGATCATGTTGGGACCCTCTATAATAAACTCTCCCATTTTTTTCTATCTCGGAGGCATTTTCCCGTGGTGACGAGTTTTCAGTTGAGGAAAAAGTTGTCAAATGCAAGCAGTGTAAAGTTGTAAAGTGGTGCAACTTTAGTTTTGTAACTCGTACGACCAAACGAAATATTCCAACACATCTGGATGGGTAGGTTTACATTAGGAATGGTGCTCTTTTGCACCCAAACACGCTGAATCACTCTGAGCTACATTGGACTGACGATTTCCCTTAAGAGTCCAACATGCTAAAAGGAAGCAATCTTTGACGAGCTATTACTCAAAAACCCTGTCACCTAGAAACAATTTTCCTGAGTCTACAAGATCATGTAGGGACCCTCTACAATAACCTCTCTCAGTTTTTGATATCTCTAAGGCGTTTTCCAGGGGTGTTGAGTTTTTAGTTGATGGAAAAAGGGTCAGATGGATAGGATGTAAAGGTGCAAAGGGGTTTAGGGTTCATTCTGCTCCTCATGAGTAAGTGAAATAAGTGAATCATTTACTCAAATACACTTAATTCATGAAATACACACATGAATACAAAGTATACGCATGAAAACATGTAGGTCGTAAAGTATACATTGGAATACTCGTAAGTGACAAAGTATACACATAAGTTGTAAAGTATACACTTGAATACATGTAAAGTATACATAATTCAACATGATATTATCATTCAAGAATTGCTATCAAATATAGGATTTACAAAATGCCACATAGGTATACAACAAATGACCCTAATACATAGTCATTTTGCAGTAGGGGAAGGAAATAGATCACGCATTGCCTTCGCGGTCGACACACTCTTCCACAACAGTAGCACATTGACGTTATGGAGTGACAAGTACCTGTACAAACCATCAAGGTAATAGTTAAACTACATACAATAGAAAATATGGTTAGAATAACAAATCTATATTATTCTAAACAACCTAAATGATGATGAAATGGTAATGAAAACTAGAAAATATGCTTAGAATAAAAAATCTATATTTAATCTGTCACATACCTCTACCAAAGGATTAGAGTTGGCTATTGTTGCAACAACTCCATGATCAATCATGCTGGGAACATCACAATATACTTCAAATGAAAAATCTATATGGTCACAATAGAAAATATGCTTAGACTAACAAATCTATATTATTCTAAACAACCTAAATGATGATGAATTGGTAATGCAAACTAGAAAAGATTCTTAGAATAAAAAATCTATATTATTCGGATTTTTTGCATATACCTCTGCCAAAGGATCAAAGTTGAATATTGTTGTAGCAACTCCATGATCGATCGTGTTAGGAAAATCACAATATACTTTGAATGACAAATATATATGATCACAATAGAAAAGATGCTTAGACTAATAAATCTATATTATTCTAAACAACCTAAATAATTAACCTTAGCAGATAAACAATATACAAATGTGATGAACAATATCATACCTTTCCCATACAACAAATGATTTGCTACTCAAGTGTGTTCCTGAAGGGTCATCTCTTATCTTTAGAGTTTCCAGTAATGTTGAACATGATCAACACTACAAATTGTCCATAGTTCCTTTGTTTTTGGTCTAGCATGATGTCTCAATAACTTAACATTTTTTTGTTATAACAAGGTACAAATACATGAGAATGGTTTTGTGTTTCTCATATTCTTCAAATGTAGGTATGTCGTTCTTTCTAATCATATATGTTCGCAACCAAGTTTCAGAAACAACAACTGAACCTGTATGATCATAAGTTTTTTATCAACATCTAAATATACTTAGAAAAACAAATATATATTATACTAAACAACCTAAATGATGATGAAATGATAATAAAAACTAGAAAATATTCTTAGAATAACAAATCTATATTATTCTAAACAACCTAAATGATGATGAAATGGTAATGCAACCAAGTTCAAGAAACAACAACTAAACCTGTAGGATACATGAACCTATCATCATCTGTCATCAGTTGTGTTAGCTTTTTCTTTCCCTGTACACATCGTGCCAACCAATAGTCTGTTCCCTCTTCATTCCCCTATAGTGTTACAATTGCATAGACATGTCCTAGTTGTACAAGATCTAAAAGATGGTTGTAGTTAAGTGAACTTTCCATTACATCTTCTAACGAGGATTGTGCTATAGATAAAGGGGTTAGGTACCGTGGAATCCATGTATGTACCCACTCACTTGACTCACATTGATCCCAATCACACTGAATACAATTATGATGAAAACAAGCCATCTCTCGTGTTGATATGGTCCATGCACTCGCATCTAAGCTTCGAAATGAATGGATCTTTGAAGAATCTCTAATTGTTTGAGATTCCAATTTGTCACCCACAGTGCCCTCCTCAACCAACCAAAAGAACCTATACACTTGTGAATTAAATTTCCCTCCTCATGATAATACATAAGTACACCAATCAACAATAGAACATGCATCACTGAATATTGCACCACCTCTGATCTTCATTTGTTCCTTAACTAAATCTCTCTTCACACATGCACCTGCACCATCATGCTCGCCTTTTCCATGCCCAACTTTGAAAAAACTCCAAATATGTGGTACACCCCTCTCTATATGCATCCTTCTCAACCAATAAAACATCTGAGCATTTTTGAATTTCCCTATGTAGTTATCTGACCAAATCAGATGTTGACCCATTGCAATACCTTTTTCCTGCAAGAACTCAAAAAAGTTTTCAAAACAATGTTGTACAAACTTAGATGAATGAGATCTATCATCACTCATGTAAAAATGGTACTACCTAATTATCTTCTTGTCCTCTTCTGTACTATCAGGGGCATGTCTATATGTTATGTGGACAAAAATAGCAATTTGAATAGAATTATAATATTGTGCTTAAACTTCATTTTGTGGTTGCAATGTGTAATTTTCAGCAAAATAAACTACAAATACAATAGTTCCTATGGGGAAAGAGTCCTTACACATCCTTAATTTCTGATGCAACCACTGCGACCTATGGCTATGCCTTGCATACTTATAGAAAATATTTTTCTTAAAATCAGAAATAAAATCAGCAATAATTACCTCTCTTGCAACCAAATCGCATCCAGAACCCTCACCTCCACTATTCAATGTGTATTTGACTGTCTCAAACCTTTTTTTCTCAACGATCTTGTTACCAAAATCATGATCGTTGCCCTCATGAAAGCATGTTACAAACTTCGATAAACCACCACATTGCAAACACGTTTCATTTAAACAATCATTTCTATAAAATAAGCAACCATCACCTCTAATGCATAAAAATGAATCTAACAAGTCCCTGGATGACTTGGGAAGTTGCATTGCATGACACTCCTACAACATTTCTTCACTATGCATAGTAGAATGAATATGGTATAATAATTCATGATACATTGAAAACTCAACATGGTATTTACAACATGTATTGCAAATATTAATAGGTACACAATAAAATGGATTGAAAGACTTAAAATCCCTTTGTGAGATTTGCAAATTTGGATGTTCTTGACAAAATTGTTTGGCTACATTCCAAGAAATGTTTAGGATGCGGTGTATGATCTTGATTACCAATTCACAACTTTAATCTTTTACATTTGGTGATGCTCTAGAGTGAGATTTCCAAAATTGTTCAATTTGAATCTTTACATTATTGGTTAGCTTCTTATCAACATGTGGAAGCCTACTAAAAGCCCACATATCATTTTGAAGAGGACTAGATCGAGTCTTCCTCTTCTTCAGAGTGCTTTATTCAATGTTTTATGATTTAAGTTTAAATCAATACAAGTTTGTCTCATTAAACGAGCCTTTCTCAAATGATGGCTTACTAGTAAGGTTGTGATCACTCTAAGAGAAAACCTTTTATCTTTTTCCTTACTAGTCTTTCCAATAGAGGTTAGAGCATTAAAAATAATTTTTACAATAATACTATTTTTAAAAAAATTTTGTTGACACGAATCTTCAATTTTTTAATATTGGTCTCATTTTGTAAATCTTAAGTAATTGCACAAGATGCTAACATTGTTCGATTAATGTCTTATCAGAAAAGTATTCATTGAACATTTTTTTATCCCACAAACGAACCGTTCGTTGTGACCTTTTTCCTTAAAGATTATCTATTATGTTCTCATCTATTTCAACCAACCATTTAGGGGTTCTCATGTAATTAGGTGTTACATAAGGTTCATTTTCAACATTTTAATTTTCAAGTTCAATGTTATTAAAATTTTCATTCTCACTATTTTTTATAGTTTCAACATTTCAATAACAATTTCATTTTCAACAACAATTTCATTTTCAACTACATTTTCATTTTCAATAACATTTTCATTCTCAATGTTGTTCACATTTTCAATTTCAATGTTTTCATTTTCAATTTTAATATGATGTTCAATATTTTTAATTTTTATTTCATCTTCACTTGAATTAACATTTAACGGTACAAAAGAAGCTTCAATTTGAATTTTTTTCATACCTTGTCTTCTTTTCCTATGACTTTCTCTATCTTTTTCTCTATATGCTTCAATTTGATCTATTGTTAGTTTCCTTTTACCTTTTCTCTTATGACGACTGCTACTCCCCATTGCACAAACAAAAACACACACACAAATGATTGTAATTGTAAATAAAGTGTAAGAGAATCTTCCAAAAGCATAATTTTGTTTGATACAAATAGAAAGCACGAGAATTTTGTGATAGAAAGAATGTAGGGACCGTTGAAATACTCAAAACGGTCCCATTTTTATTTTTTATATAACTTACCAAGTAGATATTTGTTATGTCTTGCACGAGCAGTGGCAACATTTAGAACCTATAACAAAGGAAACAAATATCTATTTACTTTATTGGTAAGAATTATTATATGTTATAATATACATACTTATTATATAGATTTATATAATATATACTATATATTAATATAACTATATTAATATATATTGTTGCTTCTATCATTATAACTTATAACAAACAAAATAGATATTCGTTTACTTTAGTTTTAAGAATTATTATTTGTTATGATGCATATATTTATTATATATCAATATATATTATATATTAATATATATATTAATATTATATTAAATATATATATATTATCCCATTCTCCCGGCTCTTTCTCTCTCCTCTCTCTCTCTCTCCCACTCTCCCTCGTTCTCTCTCCTGTCCTCTCTCTCCCCTCTCCCTCTTGTCTCTCTCTCCTCTCCCTCTTTCTCTCTCCCTCTCTCTCTCTCTCTCTCCCTGCGCTCTCTCCTCTCCCTCTCTCCCACTCTCCCTCTGTCTCTCTCCCACTCTCCCTCTGTCTCTCTCTCCCTGCCCTCTTTCTCTCTCTCTCCTGCTCTCCTCTCTTTCTCCCTCTCCTCCTTTCTCTCTCCCTCTCCCTCTCTCCCTCTCGGATCTTTCCCTCTCCTCCTCTCTCTTTCCCTCTTTCCCTCTCTCTCTCTCCCACTCTCCCTCTCAAGTCTTTCCCTCTCTCCCTCTCTCTCTCCCCCTCTCCCTCTCTCCTACTCCCTCTCTCCCACTCTCTCTCCCTCTCTCAAAGAATGCAAGGTGTAAAAATAATTAAGAATTGTACAAAATAGTATTTCTAACAAAATCAATGCTAATGTGGCATCCATAATAAATATATTAATAAAGATGAAATTTAATCAATGCTATAAATATTTCAAGAATGGAAAATCTTCAAGTGTTGATGGTTTGTTAATTGAATTTTATAAAACTAATATTAAGTGGGTTGTTGATAATTTATTGGTTGTATATGAGAAGGCTATTAAAAAAGGTACATTGGGTAGTAGCATCAATAAATGTATTAATAAGATTTTTCCTAAAAATGTGGATAAATCTAATATTAAAAGTTGGAGACCAAGTACTTTGCTTGATGTCTCATACATTTTTTTGGCTAACATCTTGGCTTTAATACTTGTTGATATCTTGTTGATGATCATTAATAATACTCAAATAGGTTTCATTAAAGTTAGATACATTCTTGAGAATAGAATTAGTAGTTGGGAGGGTCTTGAGTGGGGTAAGAATACTAATCAAAATGTTGGGATGGCATTTACTTGATTTTAAAAAGAAGTGTGACAAAGTGGAATGGTCTTTTATTATGATGGTTTTAGAAGTCTTTTGATTTTTTTAGATATTTTTGTAATATGATTAAGGTTCTTTTCAAGGATTCATGTACATAAATTGATATAAATGGATCCTTAGTTGAACCCTTTATTTTGCATAGATCTATTAAACAGGGGTACCCATTAGTTCCTGCATTGTTTGTTATTGCTTCAAATGCCTTGCATTACATATTGAGAACTTATCACTTTAGTAAAATGGTTAAGGGTATATCTTTACCAAATAATAAGATGTTATTTAATGTGTAATTTGTGAATGATACTACTTTGTAAAGTTGGATAAAATTTGTGATTTAATATAATTAACAAACTTAATGTATACTATATGGATTTTGGAGCTAAAATCTCTAAAATATAATTAATATTCTCAATTGGAATGATACCCCTTGATTTTTTTATTAACGCTAGTTGACAATGGGGAGGTCATAAAAAGTAAATTTTAGATATGTTGGGATTCCTTGTAGAGGGAATTCATATATGATTTCACAGTCCTCGGGTGCCCAATCAGAGTTTCTATTTTCCACTTGTCACACTGTCAAATCACTGTTGGATTTTAAAATAGCTGAGTTTCCATGAGCTATCAAGGTGTAGGGTTTGATTGCAACAATGAATAATTGACCTTCAAGCTTCTTCCAATCTTCTTCAGACCTGAAACCTACACATTCAAAGAGAGTGGAAGTTTTGTGCCATTTAGGGGCTTGCCTTAGTCAAACCCCTTGTTAGTGTTCCCACTTCCACAATGACAATGTTAATAATAGAAAACCTATCTTTTTGAGGGATAAGACTACATGAAAAAAAGGAATGATGAATCAACAAGATACTGCAACTCACCGCCCTCCAATGGCTTCCTTGAAGGACCGAAGTCATACAAATCTCCTCATGGCTTGAATGTTGCTTGCTTGATTTGTTTGGAGACCTCCAAGGGTTAGTCTTCACAAACAATATGATAACATAAACATGAACAAACTCACACACACTTTGACATGATGCTTGGATCTTGAATTATTGCAATAAATCTCTAAAATTTTGCTCTTGACTTACTTGATACTGCTATTGCTTTACAATAATTTCATAGATAGATTTCAAATGATACAATAGCTAGGTATTTATATACAGTTATTCTAATTTCTCACAAATTAAATCTTGGTAGTCGACATTGGACATTTGAAATCCAAATAATAAAAGGACACCTCCGACATATTTGAATTTGGAGCCAAAATAGGGGGACATAGACACCCTAGGCGTTAGTGTCCCAGACCTATTTTTGGGAATTAAGGTGTCAGGGGAAAAACATTAAATGAATGCATTGGTTTTATTCTTGCAATTTGTCAATAAATATTTAAATGGACCATGAAATGCATAATTTAGGAAATTAGGTATTCAATTAGATCCAATGACTTAAGGGGGAGCAAAACATAGTGTGAAATTGCCAATGGTGATAATTTACAACACTACACAAAGGTTGGGAGTATTTCAAGCAAAAATATTCAAAAAGAACCCTCTATTATAAATAAAGCCTTGTCTAATGTTAAGTTCCATATGGAATTGTATTTTAATACTAAAATTTGGTGAGCTTAAAATGATAGGATGGTACCAAATTTTTAAATATTAACTCCTCTAAGATTTACATGCTGACCGACTACCAAGACATGCTTGAACATATTAAAAAGTGGGAACATTGATTTAGATTGAAACTCCTAGTCAAAATTAAATAAGTGGTGTTGGTATAAGTCTCTTGAACCTAAAAAAGTATGGTTTAAATGGCTTTAATTAATTAAAAACTTAGGTATTAGATCTATTATTTCTTTTTTTCTTACCTCTTACAAAGTTTGTGACATCCTGGAAAGTTTTGAACACTTTTTTTTCCTATGTTTACACTAAAAATACTTAGAATTTGTTTATGGGCAATATTTCTAGGTAAGATAATAGGAAGAACATAATTGACAAGAAATATTTTTTGTTGTTTTGATGATTTAAATTGTAAGTTTAATTTATTTTTTCTTGTACTCTCATCTAAGATCTTATGATTTATTTGAAAAATAAGAAATGAGGAATTGATCTAGGACAAAAGAAGGAATTGTACAAAGTCTTCCAATAGATTCATATTTTTAATATTATGTCATAGGTTACTATGATTGTTGAGCTACTTAAAGAAAGGTTTATCAAAATTGTTGACAAAAGATCAGTAACAATTTTTAAATCTAATATTAAATATGTTAAATTTTGGCCACATTATTATAGAAAAATAGATAAAATATTTCTAAGAGAATATTGTGATTTGTAGGAGAGATACTATAAAATTCATGGTTATCTCATGGGTACCAATGATGCTAATATGAGTTATGAATTTATTAAGTAGAAATTTGGAAATAGTGGTAGCAAAGAGACTATATCCCCTCCACTTGGCACTTTTGAGATGGATGCGTACATGATGAGCACAATAGAAAATGTTGCTAGGAATGAGATTCTCTTCAAACTTATTTTTGTCACTGTTATCTATGATACTCAATTTACTCGATTCTGTTAATTATATGTTTTGATCATATGATGCAATATTCTAATATGTTGTTACTACTTGATTGTTGATCTTCTAAGGATTATAACTTTATTTTATTTTATGTTTTACTTGGATATAAATGGATGTGGTTCTCATTACACATTTATATTGTAACCTAATTTTTTTTAAAATGATGGATACTTTATTTATAGAATATCTTTTATATTAAGATATTTAATAATATAAATTATTATATAATTATTATATAACATAAAAGAATTCTACAATTAATATTTTTTATAAATAAAATTTATAATTTAATTAATTTTTAATAAAATGTAGATATTACTCTATAATTATTTTCTTGTCTCATATCTTGGAGAAGCCATATAGATCAATACTCTCATTCAAGATGACAAAACTACCAAGGATGAATCAAAAGTTTCATCTTTAACATGTTGCCTTTGTACCCTAAAATTCTAGACTAACAAAGAGCACTTAAAGATAGAAGGTTTGAAGGTCACAAGCATAATGTGATGTCTGCCTTACTCAAACTTTGAAGATTGTTAGTGGCATATTGTAAGAGGGACACATGCATAATATAATTAATAATACATTTATTTTTCTAGAAAAAGGTGATGATTGAATGTTACAATTTTGAGATGTTAAAAAATATTAATTTGAATGTATTAAAAAATCTAAAAAAATAATGTTTTTTTAATTTGTAATATAATTAATTTTGATAATATTATAATATTAATATTGTTATTAATATTTATAGTATTGATATCAACTAACAAAATAATAATAAAATTTTCAAATCTTTTATCTATGTAAAATTATAATCATTTATTAATAGTAATTTGATTATATTTAAAAGAAATGTATCAATGTATGAAATATTAATACAAAACTATCAATTTTAAAATCATGTGAGATTTAATTTCAAAAACTATATGGCTTTCAAAAAATAAATAATGAAAATTGCTTGAATTGCATCAATAACTAAACTACAAATATTAAAAGATATCACAAATATACATTCTAAATTTATCTAATGACATCTAAAATCTATTAATAAACTTTTTCATTGTTAACTATTAAGTTATGGCCCTCTTAGTATAAAAAAGTGAAAAAAATAACCAAATCCAATGGAGAAAATAATAGTTGAATATTTAGATAAACAAAAACTATTAACAAACTTAAAACTCTCAAGAAGATAATCACTAAAGAAGTTTGTCTTCAAACTATGACGTTCACTAACAAATTGAGTTAGTGCCTCTCCCAATGGATAGTTGCACTCAAAAACTGTGCAATCTAGATTATATAGAGTCAACCCAACATGTATTGAGTGGCTAAAGGATATGGAGAAGAACCTCACCCTCCTCAACCCAACCATAAAGGCTATTGAGTACTCTCACATTAATCAAGACAAGAGGAATGTGCTATCCTCTACTATTGATTTAAGGGGCATTGTGTAACGAGTTGTTTTGTTTAAGGGCAAGAAGAACAATACCTTACAGTTTACAATTAAAGAACATAAATCTTGACTCTTGATTCTCTAGGATTTTAAATGGTAATATTGCAATGGGAAGCATACAAATGGCATGTTTTTCTTTTGGTGCACAAGTGGGGAGAAACAAGAGGGATCATATGAAGAACAAATAAATCATCTTAACATGCAATAATTGATGAATTGTCTTGTTGATGTAAAATACAGATGTGGGAGGTCAATCTCCTAGCCAGCCAAATTTGAACCTGGTTCATGTGTACGGTGATGCCCAATCTCGACCATTATACATCACAGCCCAATGGAGAACGTAAGATCATTTAAAATTTTCTTAGCCAGGATGAAAATAAGTGTTTCTCCACCTTACAACTTAAGTACATACATGATTGACATAGGCATCAAAAGCAATCTTTTTTCTCATGTTATTCACTACATCCCATCCATGCAACTTATGCTCTTGAACCATTTAAATTTATATTATTCTATAGTAAATTTCTAACTTCTCTGAAAACATTTTCACTTTTGCAGTATATCACATCTAATTGCACCAAGCTAAAGGGGCGTCCATGTGAAATAGAGTCTTCCTAAGGGAAAAAGAAAGAGAAAATCTCAATTGTTGAGAATGATGTTTTAATATATTTCAATATGTCAGCTTTGTGCCCTGATCTTTTGTGGGTTAAAGGTCCTTTAACTATGGACACCTTTAGGAGAAAATAAAGGAATATTGTTACAAAATACTGCAAAGCAATTACTTTCAAGATGAGGACACTCATTATATAGCCAATGTCTAGTCCCATTGTTTTCTTTGGACCTCTAC